>BOPN01000375.1:97500-110000 GCA_017312705.2 Penaeus japonicus
ATATATACAAACATACATACATACATACATACATATATACTGTACATGCACACGCACACACACACACACACACACACACACACACACACACACACACACACACACACACACACACACATATAAATATATATATATATATATATATATATATATATATATATATATATATATATATATATATATATATATATATACATACCACCAGGAGGAATTGGCAGAAAACAACAAAAGGGAAAAAAAAGAAAAGAAGAGTGGAAAGAAGAGGGATAACTTCCCTTTCCCCTTTCTCATCTTTTTCCCCTCCTCCCTCTCCCCTTTCCCCTCTTCTCTCACCCCATCCCTTCCCCCTTTCCCCTCTCCTCTCTCCCCATCCCCTCCCCCTTTTCCCTCTCACTCCTCCCCCTTTCCCCTACCCCTCTCTCTCCCCCTTCCCCCTTACCCCTCTCTCTCCTCTTCCCTCCCCCCTTCCCCCTCTCCCCTTTCTCCTCTCCTCTCTCTAATCCCCCTTCCCATTACCCCTCTCTCCTCTCTCTCTTCCCCCTCCCCCCCTTCCCTCCCTTTCTCCTCTCCTCTCTCTCTCTAACCCCCTTCCCATTACCTCTCTCTCCTCCCCCTTCCCTCTCCCCCTTTTCCTCTCCCCTCTTTCTCCTCTCTTCCCTCCCCCCTTCCCCTCTCCCCCCTTTCTCCTCTCCTCTCTCTAATCCCCTTCCCATTACCCTCTCTCTCCTCCCCCCTCTTCCCCCTCTCTCCTCTCTCCTCTCCCCCTTCCCTCTCCTCTCTAATCCCCTTCCCACTACCCCTCTCCCTCTCTCTCTCCTCTCTCCCCTCTCTCTCCTCTCCCCCCTTCCCCCTCTCTCCCCTCTCCCTTTCCCCTCCCAATTAAAACGAACTGCAGAGCATCATGGGTAACAAAAAGAGAGAGAGAACCAGGGAGCTTATTGCATCAGAGGGAAATAACTCTCTCACTAATAGCCTTTGCAACTTTTATTATCATCAATGTTATTAGTAGTAGAACCATTACTATTATATTCATTATACTTGTTGCTATCATCACTATTATCATTATTATCAATATCATTACTATAGTTAGTATCATTCTTACTACTGTCGATATTACCATTACTAATAGCATTACCATATCTATTGCCATCATAATTATCATTACCTTTATCTTTATTTCATCATCCTTACTTTCATTATTGTCTTTATCTCAGCCAATAACATTCATCATCATCATTGATATTTTTTTATTGTTATTATTACTGACAAAAATCATTGTTATTAATTGCACCATCCTCGCTGTTATTGTAATATAACCTATGTGTAAATAATACTGGCGTGGGTGCATAGTGTTAATTAAGCAATTTGCAACGGAGCAGCATTGAAAGGAACAATGAATAGCAATATTTGTGTTGTTGGTGTGTGAGGGGGGGTACTGTATGTGTGAGGGGGGTACTGTGTGTGTGTGAGGGGGGGGGGGGGTACTGTGTGTGTGTGTGTGTGTGTGTGTGTGTGTGTGTGTGTGTGTGTGTGTGTGTGTGTGTGTGTGTGTGTGTGTGTGTGTGTGTGTGTGTGTGTGTGTGTTTAGAGTGAGTGAATTTGTGTTTAGAATGAGTGTGAGCGGGAATGTAAGTGAACGTAAATATGTGCATGAGTGTAAGTACGTGTGTGACCATAGGTATGTATATAAATGTAAGTATTTGCATGAGTATAAGTATGTGTATATACGCATGTGTGCGCGTGAAGACCAAGCGCATATGTGTGAGAACACCATGTGCGTATGCGTACACACATACATATAATCACACAAACCGACTCACAAAAACACAAAATGCAATCCGCCCCAAAGCTGCAAGTGAACTATAAAAATCCAGCCAATGCAACAATATCATTAATCAATCAAAGGCAACGAGCAACTCCATCTGACTCATCCTTTGCAACATTCAATCTCGAATGCCGTTTTTTTTTGTTTTTGTTTTTACGCTGTATTTACTTACGTGTTTACAAAAGAAGTTAAATTTTATCCTTAATTTTGTGATATCTATTTATTCCTTTATTTACGCTGATAAAAAAAAATAATAATAATAAAAATTAAAAATAAAATAAAATAAACGTAGATATTTCTGGAAAAGATAGGAATCATAACGAATACTTCCAGCTTCCGATATTACGGTTTCACGTATATGCAATATGGAACAAGTTGAACACACATGTTGCACAGTTGCTCCTCACTCACACTGTTTCTAATCTCTTGTAAAATAATAAGTAAATAATAAACTAAGATAGACGACGCCAGCTATATTCAACGGATGAATCAACATAAAAAAAAATCCCGGTAATATATAAAATACAAAAAGACAAAAGACAAAATTAAAAAAAATAATAATAAATAAATAATACAATAACAAATTAGCCGATAACGATAATGAATGAAATGGAATCAAACAATAAATTAAACAGACTTCCTACATTATACATTCAACACAAGCCTCCCCTCCCCCTCCTCCCCCTCCCCACCCTACCAACTAAACGCAGGCTGATACTCTGTCGGGGGGAATGATGCAGCGAAATGAACAGGGAAAGAGAGAGGAAAAGAGGAAGAGAGAGAAAGAGAGAGGAAAAGAGGAAGAGAGAGGAAAAGAGGAAGAGAGAGAGAGAAAGAGAGAAAGGGGGGAAGGGAGGAATGGGAGGAGAAAGGGGGGAAGGGAGGAATGGGAGGAGGCAGAGAGAGGAAAAGAGAAAGAGAGAGAAAGAGAGAGAAAGAGAGAGAAAGAGAGAGAGAGAGAGAGAGAGAGAGAGAGAGAGAGAGAGAGAGAGAGAGAGAGAGAGAGAGAGAGAGAGAGAGAGAGAGAGAGAGAGAGAGAGGGGGGGGGGGAGAGGGAGGGAGAGAGAGAGAGAGAGGAAGAGAGAGAGAGAGAAAGAAAGAGAGAGAGAGAAAGGGGGGGAGAGAGAGGGAGGGGGGACAAACAAAAACATTTTTGGGTGTCACACGAGCTTCATACACACTACTATAAATAGAGTTACACTACTCATCCCTGCGTTTCGTTATACACCTACGCCTCTTCTACACAGACTGCAGCACATTTTAAAAACCTCATACCATATCTTAACCTTATACACACCACTATAAATAGAGATTCACTACACCCTGGCACCAAACCGCGCACCATTCCAACACCACGTCCCTTCTGATATACACTACATCACATTCTAGAACCACATACACACCACTATGAATATAGAAACACTAAATTCTAGAACCTAGTCCTCTTTTAAACGCTGCCCCACACAAAAACGCTTACACACACACACATACACACACTCACACCCTTACTCTCTCCCACTCACTCTCTCTTTCTCCCTCTCCCTCTATCCCACTCTTACTCCCACTCTCCCACTCCCTCTCCCTCTCCCTCTCCCTTTCTCCCTCCCACACCCACCCACACACACACACACACACACACACACACACACACACACACGCACACACACACCAATATATCTTACGAGGCATAGCACTTCCCGCTACGAATGAGGAATCCCGCAAACAGGAGCCGGCGGGTGAAAGAAGGGAGGGGAAGAGAGTGAGAGAGAAGAGAAGAGAAGAGAAGAGAAGAGAAGAGAAGAGAAGAGAGACAAAAAGAGGGGAGGGGAGGAGAAGAAAAAGAATGAGCGGCGGAGAGAGTGGAGAAAGGAGAAGGAGTGAAGAAAAGAGAAGAACAGAGAAAAAGGAGAAGAGAAAGAGAAGGGAAAAAGGCAGAGAAGATCAGCAGAGGAGGGAAGTGAAGAGGGGGAGAGAGTCTCTCTCTCTCTCTCTCTCTCTCTCTCTCTCTCTCTCTCTCTCTCTCTCTCTCTCTCTCTCTCTCTCTCTCCCTCCTTCCCTATCTCTGTGACAGCTAAACCGCCCCGAAATCCTTGCAATTGCAATCAATGCACAGGTCTTCAGCCAAACGCACCGATTATAGGACGAGCCTCAGGCAAGGTCGCAGGTCACCCCCCACCCCCACCCCAAGACACACAGGCAGGCGCACACACACTCCTGGAGATACAAACAGACTGAAAGACACAGAGAGAGATAGAGATAGAGATAGAGAGAGAGAGAGAGAGGGAGAGAGAAACGAATACACAGACAAACACAGACACATAAAGAAATAGATGGATGGGCAGACCGACAGACAAACAGACACAGACACTGAGACTAAGACAAGCATACATACAGAAAAACAGACTACGTTATTTTACTCCTGAGCAAAAAATACATATAAAAGTACATATAAAATTTAAACACACACACACACACACACACACACACACACACACACACACACACACATACTACACACACACACACACACACACGCGCGCATAACACACACACACACACACACATCGCAAAGAACCTCATAGGCCTAGTATGAAAAAGAAAATTGACGATTTACTTCACGTATACAAAACACACACACACACCACATACACACATAAGAGTATACTCCCACAGACCTACACATAAAAAAAACTGTGAATCCACCTACAATATAAAGAGAACTCCGGCCATATGCGTAAAAAAATAATACAAAAACAACCATAAAAGCAGTTACAACAAATTCAATCGAACAAAAACAAAACAACAACAGCGACGCATAAAAAAGGTACTCCCGAAAGAATAACAAGGTGCCAATCCCATTACCCTCTACACAATGGCCCTCGCGCTGGCACTGTTGCGGCACATACACACATACACACATACATACAAAGCGCGCATTGGCACATTCAACCATCCGGATTAATCAAAACAAGGGTTATCATTCCCCTCGCCGTGTCCAACTCAAAAACGTGAATAGTAAAATTACGATCAAAAACATATAAGCGGTGCCAGCTATTAGCCCATATGGTCATTGGCACCCCTTCCCTCCAAAGCACTCTCCCCTACCGGCGTCTGTTTTAGCCACCGACTGGCACCCGACTTGACAAACTCTGGCTGCAGTGCCAAGCTCGCTCGCTCGCTCGCTCCCGCTCTCTCTCTCTCTCTTTCTCTCCCATTCTTTCGCTCGCTCTTGCTCACTCTTTCTCTCCCATTCTCTCCTATTCTCTCGCTTGCTCTCGCTCTCCCTTTCACTCCCTTTCACTCCCATTCTCTCGCATTTTCTCTCTCGCTCGCTCTCGCTCTCCCTCTCTCTCCCATTCTCTCGCTCGCTCTCTCGCTCGCTCTCTCCCTCTCCCTCTCCCTTTCCCTCTCCCTCTCTCTTATCCAAAAACGATAGAAATTATGTCAAAGATGAATGAAAAATAATAAATACAATACAAAAATAAAACAAAGACAAAAGCGACTTAGGAGAGAAAGAAAATAAATCGCGTCGAAAAAAAAGAAAATCAAGGTACCATCCCTGATTCTTCATCAGATTTTTCCGTACGCATCCTTTGCGTGTGTGCTTGGGTGTGTGCTTGCGTGCGCGCGCTCGTGTACCCAGCTCCTACATCACACACACACACGGGAAAAAAAAAACAGCAACAAAAACACAAGTGAGGCAGCTATTCCTAAAAGAGAGAGAGAAAAAATGTTATTGTACCAGGGCTTCAATCAACCCACACTAAACGGAAAGGTACATCGCTCCTCCCTCTATGGTACTGTTGTCATTTTGGTACTTCAAGTGACCCTTCCAAATCTCACTGTTATCGTTCTAGTATTTCATGTGACTCTGTATCATGGGACTCTCTCTCTCTAGCTCCCTCGCTCGCTCTCTCTATCTCTCTCTTTTTCTTCCCTTCTCTTTCTCTCTCTCTGTCTGTCTCTCTTTCTCTGTCTCTGTCTCTCTCTCTGTCTCTCTCTCTGTCTCTCTGTTTCTTCTCTCTCTCTCTCTCTCTCTCTCTCTCTCTCTCTCCCTCTCTCTATCTCTAACCTATAGAAGCGAGTGTCTTTTTAATTTGCAAAGAAATATGGGATCATAAACCAAGAATTATGATTTCTGTTGCCACCTGTTTCACATCTCATTTATTACAGCGTGGTTCCTTATTACGTTGGCAAAGAGTTGTATTATATATTTGCTAGAGACTGAGGGTTATTTTGCGGGTCGAGCCGCTTCTGTTATGATGATTAAGGTCTTGCTTCGGAGAGATAAGTTGCATTAAGTGAAATATGATATCTAGGGAACTTGAAGATACATACATAGATACGCACACACGCACACACACACACACACACACACACACACACACACACACACACATACACACTTGGAAAGGCAAAATGAACATAAGCATAAGACCAGGAATTATATACTAACGATTTCACTCTAAATGAATAGAATAAAAAAAAACAAAAAAACTTTATGGTCTCCTTTACTCCCCCCCCCCCCCGAAAAAAAAAAAACTTAATTAGGTCTTTTTCCATTGTGTATTTTGTGTGATTATATGATCATTAAAATTATTACGGTTTTGTTTTTATGCACTATAGAATTAAAATATCTTTATGTGCATGTTACAAAGAGTTTTAACTCAACCATGCAATTTCCTATGCACAGTTGGGTAATTTGCAATTTGAGTGTCAGAATCATTAAGTCTTTAAAGACCCTTAATCAAAAGGTTAAACAGGACACTTCTGCGGCTGTTTTGTTGTCCTGTGGTGAAGAGTGACATTTCGTGATGATTCGTAATTTTAACGCATGTATATGTCATCACAGTTGACATTGCTAGTATATTGTTATTCATATAAAATCTAAGAGAGAGGGAAAGGAGGAGAGAAAGAGAGAAAGAGAGAAAGGGAGAGAGAGAGAGAGAGAGAGAGAGAGCACACACACACACACACACACACACGCACACGCACACACGTACACACGCACACTGACCTTTAATTTTCCTCTCGCAATCCTTTCCTTTTCTCAGCACATTGATAAACGCCACATAATGCAACCCACAGATGGAATGTGCAACTGTGCAACACTGGGCTGATTAGACCACACGCTTCCGGTCGAAAAGGTAAACAAATCATGCAAGAAAATGCACGTCCATTCGGTTATACCTGTGAAAGGGGGAAGGGGGAAGGGGGAGGGGGGGAGAGGGAGGGAGAGATAGGGAGAGATGCAGAGAGATAGAGAGAGAGATGGAGGGAGGGAGGGAGAGATGGAGAGATAATAGGAGAGAATGGAAAGAAAGAAGAGTAGCGAATAGAAGTGAAAGGCAATTGAGGAGAGAAAAGAGAGAGAGAGAGAGAGAGAGAGAGAGAGAGAGAGAGAGAGAGAGAGAGAGAGAGAGAGAGAGAGAGAGAGAGAGAGAGAGAGGAACAAGTACCCCCCCCCCCCACCCCTTTACCCTAACCCACCTCACTCTCCTCTCTCAGCCCCTAACCCTCCCCCTCCTCCCCCTACCCCCACCTTCCCAATTAAGGGTGTCAGACATGTCAGTCGAGGCCGGTTCTCTAAACCAGTTCGAGAACCACACTTCTATGTTGCCTGTGTTCTTGGTCCTCTACTTTTGCTCCTTTTTTTTTACTCTCTCTCTCTCTCTCTCTCTCTCTCTCTCTCTCTCTCTCTCTCTCTCTCTCTCTCTCTCTCTCTCTCTCTCTCTCTCTCCCTCTCCCTCCCTCTCCCCCCCCCCTCTCTCTCTCTTATCTGCTCTCTAGTCTCTCTAGTCTCTGCTCTCTCTACTTTTCTCCCTCTCATGAACAATTCATTTTTTCTTTCCAATTTCAAAATACATCTCCGTTTTGTTTTGTTTTTCTCTCTCTCTCCTTTTTTCCGTTCGTCTGGCGCGTCTCCGGCTACCGTTCGTCTAGGAAGAATCCGCAAAGATCCTCCGGTTACGTCACGTGTCACATGAACCTTTGCGGTCACTTTTATATCGTTCGTTTTTTTGTGTATCTTATTTATAGGCCTACATGTATACCTTTTCCTAATTATGTAATTTCCTTTTTTCCCTGCATAGACCTATATAGATATAGTCTCATCTACCTACAGAAGGATATAAGAGATTTTCGTAACACCTGATAAACGAAAACTGATGACACAAATGATAACTAAATAAAGCGATCATAGCAACAAAAAGAACAGCAATAGAAAGGGTAATTATCACAATTACAGAGATAGGAATGCGATAATAAATGAGAGAAATAGGAACGATAACATCTAAGGGCGAAATTCACGCCAGACAGCCGTACGTCCAACGTCCTTAAGACAAATTAGTGGGAGGTAGGGAGGGAGGGAGAAAGAGAGAGACAGACAGACAGACAGACAGACAGACAGACATACAGACAGAGAGGAGAGACAGACAGAGAGTCAAGAGTGAGAGAGAGAGACAGAGACAGAGACAGAGACAGAGACAGAGAGAGAGAGAGAGAGAGAGAGAGAGAGAGAGAGAGAGGTGGAGAAGAAGCAGCAACAGCAGCATCACCCGCAAAGAGAGAGAAAGAGAGAGAGAGAGAGAGAGAGAGAGAGAGAGAGAGAGAGAGAGAGAGAGGGGGGGGGGGGGAGGGACGGGTAAGTAAGATGTACTGAGTAAAGAGCTTTGAGGAGCTGTCTAGGACTCTCCCCGGATTTTTATGTCCTTTCCATGCCTTGCTGGGAAGTTCTCGCTTTGAAGTTTGGCGTTTATATTTTTGTGTGTCTGTTTGTGAAATAGATATAGTATTTACTGTTTTTTTTTTCTCCTTGCTCTCTTTCTTTCTCTCTCTCTCTCTCTCTCTCTCTCTCTCTCTCTCTCTCTCTCTCTCTCTCTCTCTCTCTCTCTTTCTCTCTTTCTCTTTGCCGGGTGATACTGCTGTTGCTGCTTCTTCTCCCACCTCTCTCTCTCTCTCTCTCTCTCTCTCTCTCTCTCTATCTCTATATATATATATATATATATATATATATATATATATATATATATATATATATATATATATATATATTATATATATATATATATATATATATATATATATATATATATATTATATATATATATATATATATATATATATATATATATATATATATTATATATATATATATATATATATATATATATATATATATATATATATATATATATATATATGGGAGGGGAGGGAGGAGAAGGAAAAGGATAGATGAAAGAGGAGAAAGAGGAGGTGAATGAGGAGGAGGAGGAGGAAGAAAAAGAGTGAAAGAGGAGGTGAATGAGGAGGAGGAGGAGGAGGAGGAGGAAGGGGATGTGAATGAGGAGGAGGAAGAGGAGAATGAGAAGGAAGAAGGGGAGGTGAATGAAGGGGAGAATGAGAAGGAGGTTAATGAGCCTAAAATTCATCAATGTAGCGAAAGGTTAAAACACACACACACACACACACACACACACACACACACACACACACACACACACACACACACACACACACACACACACACACACACACACACACACGCACACACACGCACACGCACACACATACACACACATATATATGTACATATAAATTATATATATATATATATATATATATATATATATATATATATATACATATATATACATATATATATATATATATATATAACGAAAACGTAAGAGAAGGAAAGAAAAGAGAAGCCAACAACAGCAAAACAGAAACACAATGAAAAACACAAAAGAAAGAAAGAAAGAAAGAATTTGAGACAAAAGAAAAAGGCACAACAAGAGATTCCGACACACGTGCGCGCAGACATAACAAATGATGCCTGGAATGCGCAAAACAAGAAGCGCGTCGATAAAGAAAAAAAAAAAGAAAGAGAAAAAGCGTAGTAATGATGATAAATATAATGATAACAATGAAGATCATCGTTATAATATTGATGATGTAGAAAAACGGTGATGATAATCACATTACTACTACTACTATTACCACTACTACTACTATTACTATTAACAATAGTAGCAGGAAAAATAGCAGAATAGCATTCAGAACAGCAAAAATTATAGTATTCTTGGTAACACCGATAAAGATAAAAAATAAAAAATAAAAAAAACAGTAAAATAAGATAATATCAACAAATATCCTAATACTTCAATCAACTAAATCAGGCCAAACAACTAATAATGATTAAAAAAAAAAAAAATAGTTACGTAACCGAGGAAAGCCAAACAATACCAGATACCAACAATAGACACAAACAAACAAACAACCACAACAGCTGATCTCCTCCCCCCTCCCCCTCCCCTAAACAAATGATTATCCTCTCGACTCCCTTCCCCCCTTTACCCTCCACCCCCCACCACGAACCCCTCACCCTTCACCCCCCCACCCCACCCCTCACCCTTCACCCCCCCCCCCGATCCCCAACCCCCCCCCCCCCCCCCCCCCCGCTACGTACAAACGGACCTCCCGCGGCGACCACAAGCCGTTACATTTACGGTACATTAAAGACGCGGTTTAGCTCCATCGCCGGATGTGTTATTGTGCGTTTGGTGCATATTGTAAAGGAGAGGAAGGAAGGAAGGAGGGAGGGAGGGAGGGAGGGAGGGAGGGAAGGGAGAAGGATGGATGGAGGAAGGGAAGGGAGAAGGAGGGAGGGAGGGAGGGAGGGAGGGAGAAGGAGGGAGGGAGAAGGAGGGAGGGAGGGAGGGAGGGAGGGAGGGAGGGAGGGAGGGAGGAAGGACGGAAGGCGGGAGGAAGGAAGGAAGGGGGAAGGAGGGAAGGAAGGGGGAAGGAGGGAGATTAGGAGAGGGAGAGGGAAGGAGAGAAAGAGGGAAGGAGAGAGATCAGGAGAGAGGAAAGAGAGAGAGAGTGTGTGTGCATGTATGTGTATGCGTGTGCATGCGTGCATATGTCCATGTTTATACATTCACAAAATCATAGCCCTTCTTAGCTACGGACAGATAGGTCTATACATATTACATTGTATCTATTTTTTTCCCGGTCGAGATTGTGGATAAATGGAAAGTTTTGATTTCAACTGCATACTACAGAGCCGAAGCCCACAGAGGCACCCAGTCAATCAAGGTGCCAAGAGCGGTGCCACCCAGATCAGGGACAGATAATTTCAGTGCCACCTCCGACGCCGGCACTGAACTCAAGGCTACAGAGCTACCCAGTGCCAATTCAAAATGGGAGGGGGGGAGGGGAAGGGGGGAAGGGGAAGGGGAAGGGGGGAAGGGGAAGGGAAAGGGGAAGGGGAACAGAGGGGCGGGAGGGACGGCGAGAGGGAGGGAGGGAAGGATAGAGGGAGGAAGGCAGGGAGGGAGGGAGAGAGGGAGAGAGGAGAGGTGTTGAACAAGCCTCAAAACAATGCCACAAGGGTAGGGGCGAGTGTTACAAGGGGAAGGGGGAAGTGCCACAAGGGTAGGGGAGTGCAACAGGAGTAGGAAAGTGCCACAAGGGTAGTGGGAGTACAACAGGGATAGTGGGAGTGGCACAAGGTTAGGAGTAGAGGAGTGCTATACGAGTAGAGTCTCATAAGGGTTGGAAAGAAGTGCCACAGGGGAAGGAGAGAAGTGCCACAATTCGCAGGGAAACAGTAGGGGGTAGGAGAGAAGTGCCAAAGGGAAGGAAAAAAGTGCCACAAGGGAAGGAAAGAAGTGCCGCAAGGGTAGGAGAGAAGTGCCACAAGACGGTCAAGGAAGACGAGACAACCACAGAGGCCCTAACGAGCAGTGCCATGTCAACATTGGGTGGCGGCGTCCGGTGAGCATACGGGGTGAAGTGAGGTGAGGGTTGAAGGAGCATATCCTAATGACCTCCACGCTCCCCTCACCGCGATGCTCCGGCGGGGAACCCTCCTTTTTTAGGGGGGATTTTTAGATTTTTTTTTTTCTTTTTCTTTTTTAGCTTTCTTGCTCTCACTCTCTCTTGTCACTTTATCTATATTTTCTGATATCACTCCCTCTCTCTCTCTCTCTCTCTCTCTCTCTCTCTCTCTCTCTCTCTCTCTCTCTCTCCCCTTCGTTAACTTCCCCTCCTCGCCTTAACCTCTCCTTATGATGTTTATTCAGTTCAGTTTGTTTGTTTTTTCTTTATTTCTTTCTTGAGAGAGAGAGAGAGAGAGAGAGAGAGAGAGAGAGAGAGAGAGAGAGAGAGAGAGAGAGAGAGAGAGAGAGAGAGAGAGAGAGAGAGAGAGAGAGAGCGAGAGAGAGCGAGAGAGAGCGAGAGAGAGAGAGAGAGAAAGAGAGAGAGAGAGAAAGAGAGAGAGAGAGAGAGAGAGAGAGAGAGAGAGAGAGAGAGAGAGAGAGAGAGAGAGAGAGAGAGAGAGAGAGAGAGAGAGAGAGAGAGAGAGAGAGAGAAAGAGTGAAAGAGAGAGAGAGAGAAAGAGAGAGAGCGAGAGAACAAACAAACAAGCATATACACAGGCACAGCTAAACGCCTTAAAGTCCCGCAAGAGCATGAGGCAGTGGGCGAAAGAGAAGAGCGACAGAGCCACAAAGAGCGAAAGAGAAGAGCGACAGAGCCACAAAGAGCGAAAGAGGTTAAAAACGTTCCACCTCTCATGATTTATTCACGCCCCACTTGCCCACGCCGGCGCGCTCATGGCTGAACGGGTGCGAGAGACAGACAGACAGACAGACAGACAGACAGAGAGAGA
>BOPN01000375.1:125000-127500 GCA_017312705.2 Penaeus japonicus
CCTCCCTCTCCCCACCGTGGGATGTGTTGAACGCTTCTCCGTTACGCAAGCTGTGACGCATCTGTTTCCTCTCTTTCTTCTTAACCCGTTTTATTTATTTATTTATTTATTTTTGTCTTTTGAGTCACCAGAGCCAAAATTCTAATGAATAGTTGAGTGACTAATGGTGATGATACGGAATAGTGGTTATGATTATGGTATGATAACAATGATGGTAATGCTAGTGATGATGATGATGATGGTAATGATGTTATTAATGATATTGATAATGAGGTCAACATTTTGAATAATAATGATGATAGTAATAATAACAATGATGATAATGATAATGATAATGATTATGAAAAAATTATTATAATGATAATAATGTTAATGATAACAATTATTATGATAATCATAACAATGAGAATAAGAATGATAATAAGTAATGATGATAATAATAATGACATTAATAATAATATTAGTAATGAAGAAAAAAAAAGAAAGTAACGATAACAACAATAATAATAAGAAGAATAAAAATAAAGAATAAAAAGGATATAAATAACAACAATAAAAACAAAAAAAAAAAAGATCAATTTATCATAATCTGTCCCGGATTATTTCCAATATATATATATTTTTTCAATACCCTTGACGTCTAAGTTCAAAGCTAGATCACAGATGAACGTTCTAGAATACTCTAGTACGAGGCGCTTTCCAAGATGGTTGGGGGTGTGGGGGTTGAGTGGGTGGGGGATGGGGTTGGGTGGGGGGGGGTTAGGGGGTGTGGGGTGTCATGAGGGTGGGGTTAGGGGTGTGGGTGGGAGTGTGGGGTGTGAATGGGGGTGGGGGTTAGGGGTGTGGGTGGGGGTGTGAATGGGGGTGGGGGTGTGGGGTGTGAATGGGTTAGGGGGTTAGGGGTGGGGATTGGGGTGTGGGAGGCAGTGGGGGGTGAGGGTGTGGGGGGTGTTCGCGCGATCATCTTTCGACGTGACGAAGTGGTCAGCTGGTGACTTGAGTTTTTATTTTTCTATTCTTTTATCATTTTTTATATTTTTTCATATTTTTATATTTATTTTGATTTCTTTTTTTTGGTTACCTGTTCGTTGTTATTGTTGTTCGCTTCTTGTGAATATTGTTGTTGTTACTGTTTTGTCTTTATTGTCTTTATTAGCATTATGGTTATGATTATTATTGGTATTAATTGTTAAATTATTTTCTTTTTTTATAAACATGTCCAAGTTAAAGTCGCTCTCTTTTTCTCCCTCTCTTTCTCACCTCATTTTCTCTTTCTCTCTCTCCTTCCCCTCAGTCCCTCTCCTTAATCCGTCTTCTCCAATCCCTCCCCCCTATCCCTCCATCCCCCCTCAATCCTCCCCCCTCTATCCCTCCATCCCTTCCCCTCTATCCCTCCATCCCTCCCCCTCTATCCCTCCATCCCTCCCCCTCCCTCCCACCCGCGTCTCTCTCTCATCCTTTAACACAGGCACGACCCTGCTTTGTTTTTGCTTGCCGCACCATTCAAACATTTCCTTGCGAGCACCAACATATAAAGTTAGGAAAAAAATAGTTTTTACGTGTATGGTCACGCCCGCTGGCAAACAAGTGGGATAACAATAGGACAAATAACACAGACAAACACAACAGACGTGATGAAATGGGGTGGAAATTGTTGTTTTTTAATTTTCTTATTTTATTTATTTATCTATTTTTTTTTAGGAGGAAAAGAGCGTTTGGTGATTGGGAAGTGAATGAAGGGGGGATGGGGAGGGGGAGGTGAGGGTAAAGATAGGGTGATTAGTGGTGCGAATTATTCGTATGGAAATTAGAGGTACATATCATCATACACACACACATACACACACGCACACACACACACACACACACACACACTCTCGCACACACACACACACACACACACAAACACATAGACACACACACACTAGCACATGCAAGCACACACACATACACAGACTGACAAAAATATAGATGGATAGCTTGTAGAAGAGGAAGATATCTATAGCCAGATAGACAGATACACGAACAGACATATATAAATATAGATAGACAAACAGGTCTAAATGATTATTAAAGAGAAAGGAAGAGAGAGAGAGAAAGAAAGAGAAAGAGAGAGAGAGAGAGAGAGAGAGAGAGAGAGAGAGAGAGAGAGAGAGAGAGAGAGAGAGAGAGAGAGAGAGAGAGAGAGAGAGAGAGATAAGGCGAAAGAGAGAGAGAGAGAGAGAGAGAGAGAGAGAGAGAGAGAGAGAGAGAGAGAGAGAGAGAGAGAGAGAGAGAGAGAGAGAGAGAGAGAGAGAGAGAGAGAGAGAGAGAGAGAGAGAGAGAGAGAGAGAGAGAGAGAGAGAGAGAGAGAGAGAGAGAGAGAGAGAGAGAGAGAGAGAGAGAGAGAGAGAGAGAGAGAGAGAGAGAGAGAGAGAGAGAGAAGACGAAAGAGAGAGAGAGCGAGAAAGAGAAAGAGAAAAATATAGAAAAAAAAAGAGAAAGAAAGAGAAAAAAGGCG
>BOPN01000375.1:142500-145000 GCA_017312705.2 Penaeus japonicus
CAATGGTGCCAATGGCGCCAATTGAGGGGACTCTTGCTGGCACGCTCCGAGGACTAGGGGGCGCGACTACTCAGGTGGGGGTGGGGGTAAGATTGGGGGGTTGGTGGGAGTGGGGGGTAAGGTGGGGGGGTTGGTGGGAGTGGGGGGTAAGGTGGGGGGGTTGGTGGGAGTGGGGGGTAAGGTGGGGGGGTTGGTGGGAGTGGGGGTCAGGTGGGGGGTTGGTGGGAGTGGGGGGTAAGGTGGGGGGTTGGTGGGAGTGGGGGGTAAGGTGGGGGGTTGGTGGGAGTGGGGGGTAAAGGTGGGGAGTTGGTGGGGTGGGGGTAAGGTGGGGAGTTGGTGGGGTGGGGGGTAAGGTGGGGGATTGGTGGGAGCAGGGGTAAGGTGGGGGGGTTGGTGGGAGTGGGGGGTAAGGTGGGGGGGTTGGTGGGAGTGGGGGGTAAGGTGGGGGGGTTGGTGGGAGTGGGGGGTAAGGTGGGGGGGTTGGTGGGAGTGGGGGGTAAGGTGGGGGAGTTGGTGGGAGTGGGGGGTAAGGTGGGGGGGTTGGTGGGAGTGGGGGGTAAGGTGGGGGGTTGGTGGGAGTGGGGGGTAAGGTGGGGGGGTTGATGGGAGTGGGGGGTAAGGTGGGGGGGTTGGTGGGAGTGGGGGGTAAGGTGGGAGGTTGGTTGGAGTTGGGGGTAAGGTGGGGGGGTTGGTAGGAGTGAGGGGTAAGGTGGGGTCAAGGTGAGAAGGGGGAGGGGAGGCAGAGGGGGAGAGCTGTGTCAACAAGGTAATGAAATGATAATGATGATGATGATGATAGGAGTTATTCGAAATGATGAATGTGATGATAAAAAAGATATGACGATTATGATAATGTTATAATAGTTCTTTGTTGACATGATGATCTGTTATTCATTCTCATTTATACCTTTTTTAACATTCGTCTCAATGCACTGTGTGTGTGTGTGTGAGTGTGTGTGTGTGTGTGTGTGTGTGTGTGTGTGTGTCTGTGTGTGTGTGTTTGTGCGTGTGATTAAAAGAATGTACAATATCTACTTTCTTATTACTCTTATTCTCTTTGTTTCTCTATCCTTTTTTATCTCTTTATTCTATTTATCCATCCAGCTTTTTCCTATGCAATGCAAATATCTTACATTTGACCGCAAGTTCCCTATAATCCACTACCTCACCACGTATCTTGCAATCTGCATTTGCATTTTCTTTTTTCTATTCTTTTCTTTTATCTGTGGTTGTAGTGATTTTTGGTTTGTGTTGGTATTTTTAGTATTTTTCCTCTTTTTTTCTCTTTTCTTGCTCTCTCTTTTTTCTCTCTTTCTCTTTATCTCTCTCTCTCTCTCTCTCTCTCTCCCTCTTTCTCTTTCTCCCCCCCCCCCCATCTCTCTCTCTCAGGCTCTTTTCTATATCTCTCTCTTCTTCTTTTTTGCTCTTTCTACCTCTTTCTATCTCTCTCCATCCTCCTCTCTTTTCCTTCTCTCTCCCCCTTCCTCTTTCACGTTGTTTCTTTTTTTTCTTTCTCTGTGTTTCTCTCTCCCTCCCTCTCACTCCCTCTCTCTCTCTTTTCCTATTCTCCCTCCCCACCTACTCTCTTTCTCTCCCTCCTCCCCCTTTCTTTCTCTCTTTGTTTCTCCCTCACCCCTTTCGCTCTGTCCCTCGATCGCCCCTTCTCTCGCTCTCTCTCTCTCCCTCCTCCTCCTCCCCTCTCTCTCTCATTCTGTCCTTGTCCCCTCCTCGCCAATTCTCTTTCTCTCTCTCTCTCTCTCTCTCTCTCTCTCTCTCTCTCTCTCTCTCTCTCTCTCTATCTATCTATCTATCTTTTAAGTAAACAAATATTTTTTCCTTTCCGTGTAAATATTGGTGAGGTTCCATTTCCATTTTCAATCTTCATTTTTCCATTATTCTCTCTTCGTGTCTGTTCCTTCGTCATTTTTTACTCTATTTCTTTCCTTTTCTTTTTTTTCTTATATCTTTCTGTCCATTTGCTTCCTTTGTTTTTTCTTTTGATTTTCCCCAAAACAACATAACTAACAAAACAAAAAATTACTGTCACTCATTTCTTTTCCTTTCTTTTCTTTATTTCGACAATTATTCATTCTGTTCATCTTCTTCATCCTCTCCTATTCCTCATACATCATATCCATCCTTAATTCTTTTCTTCTTTTCTCTAGACTTCCTCATTTCCCTTCTTTATTCAAACTTCCTTCATCTCCTCTTCACCATCTTCTTCCCTCCTAACCTCCTCCTCGTCACCATCCGTAACATCAAAACATCCTATTCTAACCCTTTCAACCTTCTAACACAAGGGTGAAAATAGCCTACGTAGCGAGAGAGGATTAGGATTGCGTCATGGTCTGTGATTGCGTCATGTCAGAATCTCGTGCTTTTGGCTTTGATTTTTTTTTTTTTATTGTGTGTCGTCTCTTATTCGGGTATGATCTCCCGCTCCTGTAATCGGCTTACGGGTAGGAAGAGGAAACGGAATGGCGAGAGAGAGATAGATAGA
>BOPN01000375.1:167500-172500 GCA_017312705.2 Penaeus japonicus
ATGATGATACAGAGCAGCACCTGCCCGCGCCCCTCCTTCCGCGCGAGGTTGCAAGCACAAGCAAGCAGGCATTGCAACCTCCCGTCGTAAGCAAACCGCGAAGATCAGCTGAGTGTTTTTCCTTTCGTTTTTTTTTTTTTTGTAGTGATTTCATTTTCTTTGCGGGTGGGGGATGGAAGGAGTGGAGGGGAGGGATGGGATGGGAGGGAGTGGAGGGGGAGAGGGGGAGAGGGAGGGGGATAGAATGGGTCTTTTGTTCCCTTTCTTGCTTAGAAAAAATATATATGTAAGGGAAATTATTTCTCGGGGGGGGGGGGGGGAGGAGATGAAGGTAGATAAGGAGGGAAGAGAGAGTGAAAGAGAGAGAGAGAAAAATATATAGATAGATAGATATAGATAGAGACAGAGAGAGAGAAGGAGGGAGGGAGGGAAGAAGAGAGAGATGGGAGAGAGAGAGAGAGACAGAGAAAGATGAGAGAGAGAGAGAGAAATGAGAGAGAGAGAGAGAGAGATAAATGAGAGAGAGAAAGAGAGAAGAGAGAGAAAGAAAGAAGAGAGAGAGAGAAAAAAAAGTCAGAGAGAGAGAAAAAGAGAGAGAGAGAGAGATAGAAATAAGAGTGGGGAAACACAGAGAGAAATACATTTCCTGAAGGTTCCCCCAAAAATCAAATCAAAAAAAGAAAAAGAAGTAACCCCCCCCTCAACCCCAATCCCAACTACCCCAACCCCACTTCCGAATATCATTAATTATCAACCAATCAGATTAATTTGGAAGGCAGCAGGTATTGCCGCTTCTCTCAGAGTGGTGGAGTTCCCTTGCTAATGTGTTAACCCGACTGGACCCACGCCAGGAATAGGGGTGCATGTAGGCGTGCATAAATACATATATACATATATATATATATATATATATATATATATATATATATATATATATATATATATATTTGTTTATTTATGTGAGAGATAAAAGAAAAAGGGAGAGAGAAAGAGAAAATGAGTGAGAGAGAGAAGAGAAAGAGAGAGACGGAAGGACAGACAGAGGTAGTCAAATAGATAGACAGATAGATAGATAAATAGAGAGAGCGAGAGCGAGAGAAAGAGTGAGAGAAAGAGAAGCAAGCCCATCCCTTGCCAAGATGCAACCCACATCTGTGTCTGCCGGTCAAATTGCGACGTCGAATCCACTTACATAATCTTACTGGGAGGAGGAGGAGGGGGGGGTTAGGTTGGGGAAGGGGAACGGAGAGAGAGAGGAGGGGGAGGGGGTAGAGCAAGGGGGAAGGGGGAGATGGAAAGGAGCGAGAGGAGGGGGAGGGGGAAGGGGGAGGGGAGAGATGGAAAGGAGCGAGAGGAGGGGGGAGGGGTAAGGGGGAAGGGGGAGATGGAAAGGAGCGAGAGGAGGGGGAGGGGGAAGGGGGAGGGGAGAGATGGTGGAAAGGAGCGAGAGGAGGGGGAGGGGTAAGGGGGGAAGGGGGGAGATGGAAAGCGGGGAGCGAGAGGGAGGGAGGGGGAAGGGGGAGGGGGAGATGGAGAGGGAGCGAGGAGGAGGGGGAGGGGGGGGGGGGGGAGATGGAAAGGAGCGAGAGGAGGGGGAGGGGGAAGGGGAACGGAGAGAGAGAGGAGGGGGAGGGGGTAGAGCAAGGGGGAAGGGGGAGATGGAAAGGAGCGAGAGGAGGGGGGGAGAAGGGGGGAAGAAGGTGAGGGATGGGGATGTGAGAGGGGAAATGGATGGGGAGGAGGGTAGGAAAGGGAGATGGAGGCGGAGGAAAGGAGAGGAAGGGGGTGGGGGAAGGAGAGGAAGAGGGAGGAAAGGAGAGGAAAAGGGGGGGGGGGCTGGAAGAGAGAAGGGGGGGGGGAGTAGTGGAGACATTTCTGGGTACCTTATATCGAAATAAATTTAGAAACATAAGCCATTTCAAAGATGAAATCCTCTTAAATAGAATTAAGGATAAACTCCTGCAAAAAGAAGAAAAAAAAAACAAGCTGTAAACTGGTTTTCAGTATTAAGCCCCGTGCAGTTTAAACAACTTACTTGGTGAGAAAGTTACGCATAATTATGAATGAGTTTATTCTCACTGACGTGTGAAATTACTTTTGAGACTTTACTCTAAAAGGGTATTAAATATTACAAGCACTTGACGCAAGTACACACGCATGCATTTAATCACGCACATACACATATTTACATACAGACAGACATAAACACGCGCGCGCGCAAACAAACACACACACACACACACACATGCATATACATCCATATCTTTATCTTCCTTTTTATGTATTTAAGTCTATTTCTATCTGTCTATCTATATACACGATCAAGTGCACACGCACAACAAAGATATCAGAAAACATAAATACACAAAATCTCTCACTCACTTTCTCTCTCTCCCTCTCTCTTCCCATCTCTTTGTCTCCACTCTCTCTATCTCTTTCATTCTTATTCTCTCTCTCTCTCCCTCCTTTTCATTTATTCTCTATATCTTTCTTTTATTTTTTCACTCTCTCTCTCTCCCTCACACAATCACACACACACACACACACGCACGCGCGACGACTCACTCTCTCTCTCTCTCTCTCTCTCTCTCTCTCTTTCTCTCTCTCTCTCTCTCTCTCTCTCTCTCTCTCTCTCTCTCTCTCTCTCTCTCTCTCTCTCTCTCTCTCTCTCTCTCTCTCTCTCTCTCTCTTTCTCACACACACACGAAAACTCCCCGTCTTTTTCCGCAACACACATTCACACGAAACACACTGCAGACAGACAGACAGACAGACAGACAAACACCGTCCTCACATCTAGGTTCTCACTGTACATTGTTTCCCGGATCCGAATTCTTTTTTTTTTATACTAGATTACGCAGTGTGTCCATAACCGCGAATTTAAAAGGATTTTGAAATATGTCCTCGTCTCAAAGGGTTTTAAGAAAATCTGTCTAGACATATCCACGACATGTATTCATGGTAATATCAATGATTAAAGTATTCGTGATGAAAATAGTAGGTGGAATTGGAGTGTGTACCCTGTGACCTCTTCCTTTACTATCTCGACTGAATTTGAGAGAGGGACTGGGAGAGGGGGGAAGGGAGGGAGGGAGAGAAGGGGGAAGGGAGGGGGAAGGGGGGAAGGGAGGGAGGGAAGGAGGGGGGAAGAAGGGAGGGAGGGAGAGAGGGAGGGAGGGGGGAAGGGAGGGAAGGATGGGGGAAGGGAAGGTAGGAGGGAAGGGAGGGAGGGGAAGGAGAAATATGCAACTGATAAGCATCTGTCGAGATAAACATTTTAGACTGTTTCTTCATAAGGATACGATTACAAATAATCATGCAAATCACAGTAATAACGATAACTGACAAAAATGATGACATTGCTAATGGTTGAGGAATTGCAACGTATACTTCATGACCCCTTCGACGCCCTTCCCCCTCCCCCTCCCCCTTCCCCCCCCCAGGTAGGATAAGACGAGGAGGGGAAGGGGTGGAGTCACAAGGGGGTAGGGGGGGGGGAGTAGGGAGAGACACGCATCAGACACTCACACACCTTGAACATTACGCTTTCAAAAACCGGCCTTATTTTAAGGTTAAGAGAAAGGGGAAAAAAAAGAAGAAAAAAAATCGAGTCTTCACAACAAAATCCCATATTGCTCATCCTTGAAAGAAAGAAAAATATGATTTTGTAGACCGAAAAAAAAAATATAAAGAGAAAAAGAAAACTCCGTCTAACCTTGACCTGCACTCATGTTGTTTGCAGAGCCATGGAAAGGTACCGTACCTGTAAATAAACATAGGTATGGTTATACAGTGAATGGGAGAGAGAGAAGGAGGGGAAGGGAAAGAGAGGAATAAAGGGAGAGAGAGAGAGAGGGAGGGAGAGAGAGAGAGAGAGAGAGAGAGAGAGAGAGAGAGAGAGAGAGAGAGAGAGAGAGAGAGAGAGAGAGAGAGAGAATGTATAGATAAATAGATAGATAAAGAGAGAGAGATGTATAGATAGATAGATAGGGAGAGAGAGAGATGTATAGATAGATTGATAAGGAGAGAGAGATGGAGATAGATGGATAGATAGATAGATAAGGAGAGAGAGATGGGAAGAGAGAGATAGAGATAGATAGACAGAGAGTGATGGATAGAGAGAGATAGAGATAGATAGACAGAGAGTGATGGATAGAGAGAGATATCGATAGATAGATAGAGAATTAAATTTGAAACAAACAGATAGTGAATGAATGGCAAAAGAGAAGCACTATAACCACATTCAATGGCGATGAAATACAACGCCAAAAAACTACTCTATAACGATAAGATAATGTCCTCGTAAACCCATTAGCACTTGACTCCGTAAATCACTGAAAAAAATATATATGTAAACAAACCCCACAAAATCACATTTCAAAAATATATGCCAATTCAGGAAATAATGATTAAACAAAACTCCCGTTAAATCTCTCACATCGAGTTGCCAGTCATTAGCAATAATCACATCAATTTTGCGCTGCATTGAGCCTATTCGAACGTGACTCTTTTGCCATCTGTGAAAGAAAAAATATCGTTTATAATTCCTTAATTATCTATAAATAAAAGCCAATATAGGACCTGCCATGCGTCATGTGCTAAGAATCCACCATTGAGGTATGGACACTAGGCTAGCCTTGGCCTCAAAATACCGTTAGGTTTTATTTTCTCATGTTTTATAAACTAAGTAAAATGGGGAAAATGTTATGCCTGCTTATGTAGCATTTATTTAGTTCATGTAGATAGGAAAATTGCTTTCACACAGCCGAGAAAACAAACCATGCGCTAAGAAATAGTGCATGGCGCATATTTCTCTGATATATTGATGCGCAGGACTAAGGAAAATATTTGAACTTTCTTGGAAATATTGCCCGTATGTTTACCTATGTTAGAGGTCCTTTTAGTGTGTTTTAAAAAGTTGTATAATGAAGAGGGAAAAAAATACTTAGATAATTAATGTCTTCTCATCTACTTTCACTGCTTATTATTACTCTTAAGTA
>BOPN01000375.1:192500-197500 GCA_017312705.2 Penaeus japonicus
CTCTCTCTCTCTCTCTCTCTCTCTCTCTCTCTCTCTCTCTCTCTCTCTCTCTCTCTCTCTCTCTCTCTCTCTCTCTCTCTCTCTCTCTCTCTCGTTCCCTCCCTCCCTCACCCTCTCCCTCTCTCTCTCTCTCTCTCTCTCTCTCTCTCACACACTCTCTCTCTCTCTCTCTCTCTCTGACACTCTCTCTTTCTCTCTCTCTCTCGCTCTCTCTCTCTCCCTCCCTCTCCCCCCCCTCTCTCTCTCTCTCTCGCTCCCTCCCTCCCTCTCCCTCTCTCTCTCTCCCCTCTGTCTCACTGACTCTGTGAGTGTGTATGTGTGTGTGCCCTTTATCTCTGTGTTCTTTGGTCCTTTGAATTCCGTTTCGCTCTTTCTGAAATCTTGCTCTCTCTCCCTCTCACTCTTTCTCCTTTCATCCCTCTCCTCTCTCCCCTTTCATCAACCAGCTTCATCGAGATCCCCACCCCCACCACCACTCACACGCCCACACGCCCACACGCCGATGCAGATAAAGGCCTTTAACGCCTCGATAATCGTTCTCTCTCTCTCAGTGAACACAAACACAGTCACGCGAGCGAAAGGGTGGAATAACACAGCAACATTAAGAAAGGGTTACTATAATGTGACGTTTCGAGTAAGACTGAATTCCTACTCAGACTTACTCGAAACGTCAGGCTTATCTGTTCCTCTTCTCCTCA
Source organism: Penaeus japonicus (assembly GCA_017312705.2). Lineage (NCBI taxonomy): Eukaryota > Metazoa > Arthropoda > Malacostraca > Decapoda > Penaeidae > Penaeus > Penaeus japonicus. The sequence continues at coordinate 193,199 of BOPN01000375.1, forward strand.
CTCATTTCGTTTCTCTGTCTCTTCTCATCGTCCAACCGTTTCCTTTCCTTCCTCTTCTCCCCCATACCCTTTCTCTACCTCTTCTCCCCACTCCTCTCCTTCATCTGTCTCTTCTCCCCACCCACCCCCTTCCTCTCCCTCTTCTCCCCACTCCTCTCCTTCTTCTCCCCACCCATCTCCTTCCTCTCCCTCCTCTCACCCACCCCTTCCTCTGTCTCTTCTCCCCATCCATCCCCCTCCTCTCTCCTTCTTCTGACCCCTCCCCTTCCTCTCCCTCATCTCCCCACCCATCCCCTTCCTCTTCCACTGTTTCCCTTCCTCTCCCCATCCCCCTCTAACTTTATCGTTTATCTTTTTTTCTTTAGTTTCTTTGGCTTTGATTCTTTTATCTCGTCTCGTCATTCTTCGGGCTCAATTGATCGAGTAGCATTTGCATATTGCAAAGCCAGTCAGAGGTCGTCCAGACCCCAATTACATTTATGAACGAACTTTTGAGATTGGGTTAGGTTGGGTCACTTGTACATACATGACAGGCATTCAGGTGGCATTTAACTGGTATTCAGGTGGTATCTGACTGGCATTAATCTGGTATTTAGCTCGTATTCAAGTGATTCTCGACTGATGGCACTGAAATAAGTTCTGAATCTGGTATTCATTTACTATGCAAATACCGTTTATTTACAGTTCAACTACTGTTCAAAATTCCGGTACGAAACTGGTAAATAACTATTATTCACGTGGTATTTCTACTGGTATCGAGAGCAAGTGGTATGAACGAGTAAATTACCGATACCAGAAGTCAGGTGGAACGAAGTAGCAACTGAAACAAACACAGACTGATTTGTGGATAAATAATGTGATAAAGAAGAAAGGACAGAAAAAAAAGGAAAAAAAGAACAAGAAGAAGAAAAAGAAAAAAAAAGAAAAGAAAAGAAAAATAGTAAAGTAATTATAAAGAAGAAAGTTTGCTTATTAGCAATAATAAGCAAACTATGTATAACTATGTATAAAGACCTACCATATATAATACCTAGATCACATAGGACTTGCGTGATAAGACGGATAACAAAACGATAAGCCACCGATCGGCAATACGAATTAAGATAAGGATAAAGGGATAGGGGTGGGGCTGGAGGGGGGGGGGGGGTTAAAAGGATGAACAGGGAGGGGGAAGTGTAATCGCCAAGCCAAAAATACAGCCTGTTGTCTATTGGTCTTATCTGACCTCGTCGACTCATTTCTAGAAAGTTCCCTTTTCTTCGAATTGACTAAGACCCTTTCGAAGTGATCCCTCGCTAAATTCTATATCATTTTCAGTTTCCTTTATGTACGAACTATTCCTTGTAAATGTATAAAAATATCCTCGTAACACGTTAAATGGTTTTCTTTGCAAATACAATTCTTATCAAAAGTCGCTATAATTTGTATCTCATGTTCTTTGACCTTTTTCCCTTGTCCCTCAGGCCATAAATAAAGGTTACCGTTGGCAAACAGCCTGTTCCCTCTCTTAACCATTTTTACTGGGAATGTAATGTCACCTATTTTTCAGTTGCTATGTACTTCATTTCCAATTTCTGCTCCGTATACATTTGTCGAGTCTCGCATTGTTATTGAAAACACCTCTCAGGGGAGAACACACCCAGTTCCTGCAGTGGGTTGAGTCCTACTGTTCCTCAGACTCGTCAGCATATGCTACCACCCTGTACCACAAGCAGCACCAACAGTGAACTTACGCTACCACTTATTCAGTACTGTAAGTCGCGCTAACAATATAACTTACTCATGCTACCACCTCTGTACAGTAAGTCCAACCAAAAGTGAACTCATGCTAACCTACTCATGCTACCACTCCTACCAAAAGTGAACTCACGTGACAACTCTGCACTACATAACAGACGTACCAACGCTAACCTCAAGACTATGGTACAACAAGTCAAGTCTACCAGTAATATCCTTCTCCATCTCCTCCTCCTCCTCCTCCTCCTCCTCCTCCTCCTCCTCCTTCTTCTTCTTCTTCTTCTTCTTCTTTGACTTGCCAGACACAACAAACTCAAACATATTATTACACTGGTGGCAGGTGCTGGGATGATGACGCCCACGGCTACTGTTGGTATAGGAAGAATATGAAGGAAAGAGGACGAATGGTAAGGGAAAAAAGAGGAAGAAAAGGAAGATAGGGAGGTAGAGGGGGAGGAGGAGGGGTAGGTGGAGGTGGAGATGTAGGAGGTGTAGGTGGAGGTGGAGGTGGAGATGTAGGAGGTGGAGGTGGAGGTGGAGGTGGAGGAGGTGGAGATGGAAGAGGTGGAGGAAGAGGAAGAGGTGGTGGAGGAGGAAGAATAAGAATAAGAATAAGAGGAGAAGTAGGAGGGGGAGGAGAAGGAGAAAGAGAAGGAGGAGGAAGAGGAGGACTGGGAGGAGGAGGAGGAGAAGGAGAAAGAGAAGGGAAGAGGAAGAAGAAGAAGAAGAAAACAAATAGAACTGAGAAAGTCAGAAATAGATAGGTGAGTAAGGAAAAAAAAAAAAAACAAAAAAAAAGAAACATGAGGGTGAGGATAAGAAAAAAAAAGGTATAACGAAAAAGAAGACTAAGAAAAGAAGAAGAAGAACGAACAAATGAATAAAGTGAAGCGTGTGGGTGTGTGGGAAGAGGATCGGGGGGTGGGATGTCACGAGAGAAAAAAAAAAAAAAACAAAAAACAAACAAACGGAAAACGAAAATGAAGAAATAGCAAATCACAAGAAACTCATATTCATGACACGTCCGCCAGACTCAGTGAGCGAGTGTGTTGGTTCTCTTTCTGCGCCGTGGGTGTGTTGGCTGCATCTGCTTTAACTCTATCAAACTTTTATCAAACAGCATCAAGTATTCATTTTGGTACAAATCAAACGCGTTACCTTTTACTGTATGTGACTGCCTGTCGCACCCTCCCCCCTCCCCCCTCCTCTCTCTCTCTCTCCCCTCCCCCCCTCCTCTCTCTCTCTTTCTGTGTCTGTTTCTCTCTCTCTCCCCTCCCCCTCCTCTCTCTCTCTCTCCCCTCCCCTCCCCCCCTCTCTCTCTATCTGTGTCTCTTTCTTTCTCTCTCTCTCCCTTCCCCCCCTCTCTCTCTATCTGTGTCTCTTTCTATCTCTCTCTCTCCCCTCCCCTCTCTCTCTCTTTCTCTCTCGCTCTCTCTCTCTCTCCTCTTCCCCTTCTCTCTCTTTCTGTGTCTCTTTCTCCCCCCCTCTCTCTCTTTCTGTGTCCCTTTCTCTCCTGCTCTCTCTCTCTCTCTTTCTGTGTCTCTGTCTCTCATGCTCTCTCTCTCTCTCTCTTTCCATGTTTCTTTCCTTCCTCAAAGAGAGGCAAGAAGGCAGGGAAGGAGGGAGGGAGGGAGAGGGAGAGGGAGAGGGAGAGGGAGAGGGAGAGGGAGAGGGAGAGGGAGAGGGAGAGGGAGAGGGAGAGGGAGAGGGAGAGGGAGAGGGAGAGGGAGAGGGAGAGGGAGAGGGAGAGGGAGAGGAAGAGGAAGAAGAAGAAGAAGGGGGAAGGAGAGGGAGAGAGAGAGAGAGAGAGAGAGAGAGAGAGAAAGAGAGAAAGAGAGAAAGAGAATAAAGGAGTCTCCTCCCCCCTCCCTTCCCCCTCATCCTATTCCACTAAACTCCAACCCCCTCAGTCCTTCCCCTCCTCTTTTCCCCTCTCCCTCCCTTCCCTTGGTCATCCCCCCTCACCTTTTCCCACCTCCCTCCCTTCCCTTCAACCTCCTTCCCCTTTCTTTTTCCCACCTCCCTCCCGTCCCTCCCCTTTTCCCACCTCCCTTCCCTTACCCCTCTTCCCACCCTTCTCCTTTTCCCACCTCCCTCCCTTCCCTTCCCCTTCCCTTTTCCCTCCTCCCTCCCTTCCCTTCCCCCTTCTTCTCCTTCTTCCCCTCCCCTTTTCCCACCTCCCTCCCTTCCCTTCCCCCTCCTTCCCCTCCCCCTCCCTTCCCCTCCCCTTTTCCCTCCTCCCTCCCTTCCCTTCCCCCTTCTTCTCCTTCTCTCCCCTCCTTCCCCTCCCCTTTTCCCACCTCCCTCCCTTCCCCTCCCCTTTTCCCATCTCCCTCCCTTCCCCTTCCCCTCCTCCCTCCCTTCCCTTCCCCTTTCTTCTCCTTCTCCCCCCTCCTTCTCTTCCCCTTTTCCCACCTCCCTCCCTTCCCCTCCCCTTTTCCCCACCTCCCTCCCTTCCCATCCCCCTCCTCCCTCCCTCTCCCCCTCCCCTCCCCTTTTCCCACCTCCCTCCCTTCCCTTCCCCCTCCCTTCCCCTCTCCTTTTCCCACCTCCCTCCCTTCCCTT
>BOPN01000375.1:205000-207500 GCA_017312705.2 Penaeus japonicus
GTGTGCTTGCTTGCTTGATTTGCCTGTTTGCTTGCGTGCTTTTCTCTCTCGCTTGATTTGAATGTGCGCTTGCTTGCTTGATTTGCCTGTTTGCCTGCGTGCTTTTCTCTCTCGCTTGATTTGAGTGTGCGCTTGCTTGCTTGATTTGCATGTTTGCTTGCGTGCTTTTCTCTCTCGCTTGATTTGAATGTGCGCTTGCTTGCTTGATTTGCCTGTTTGCCTGCGTGCTTTTCTCTCTCGCTTGATTTGAGTGTGCGCTTGCTTGATTTGCCTGTTTGCTTGAGTGCTTTCCTTTCTCGCTAGATTTGAATGTGTGCTTGCTTGCTTGATTTGCCTGTTTGCTTGCGTGCTTTTTTCTCTCGCTTGATTTGCATATTTGCCGGTTTTGCTCGTTTGCTTGATTCATTAAGCTTGGTTCGTTGTTTGCCTTGCTTGTTTGGTATATCTGTTTTGCTTGGTAAATTAGTTGGTTGCTTGCTTTATTTTCTCGATTGAATTGTCTGGCTACTGACGTTGCTTGCTTGCTTGGTTGACAAATTTGCATGGCTGGTTGATTGCTTGAATTATTTAGTTTGATTTGCTTTTTCTTGGCTGTTTTGTTTGGTTGATTTAGTTTGCTTGGTTGGTTGCTTTGTTCGCCCGCTTGATTTGTTTGCTTGTTTGATTTGTCTATTTCTTTGCTTACTTGTTTTGCTTGCTTGTTGGGCCTAGTTGGTAAGTTAGGTAATTTGCTTTGCTTGCTCACTTGCTTTACATAGTTAATTGCTTGCTTGCTCACTTACTTGCTTGCTTAGTTGACTGGTTGCTTGACTGCTTGATGGCTTTGTCTACCTAATGGTCTTACTTGCTTGCTTGATTTGATTGTTTTTTTCTTGTTTGCCTGCCTTGCATATATCCTTGCTTTTGCTGTATGTTTTACTTCTCTATTTGTTCCTATGGTTGTTTGGTTGCCTGCTTGTTTTGCTTGTTTTTTTGCTCTTACCTTTCTCTGTCTGAAAAGCATCAACCAAAGAGCAACCAACATCAAACAACTTGATTCATCAATATCATCCAAACAACCATATCAACCAATGGAACAACAGCAACACCCGGAATCAACCTAAATGATGCAATTTCAAACATCAACCAAACAACCACATCAACAACCATAATCAACCAACTTCATACATCAATCAACAACAATGAAAAAAAAATCAGCAACCAATATCAATCAAGTTGAGACAGCAATATCAAACATCAAACAAACAACTACATCAACAACACAAAACTACAACAACTTAAATACACCACAACTAATTCAATATCAAACATCAACCAAACAACCATATTTACAACGATAACAAAAAATCAACAACAGCAACAGCAAAAAACAAAATAAAACAAAACATAAAAAACAACAAACATCAACACACTAAATACATCAACCAAACAACCATCAAAACAACAACAACCAAACAAACAACCAGCCAAAGACCTCTCAACCAAAACAATTAAGTTCGAACCGACAGTCGAATTGACATAGTTGCAGATTTTCCGGTTATGCAACAAGTCCATTATTGACATTCGTTGTGTTCACTGAGGTCAGAGATCTTCATCACAGAATGGAATATTTAATGAGTGGGTACATGTGTGTGTGTGGGGTGGGGGTGGGGGGTGGGGTAAGGGGAGGGTGTGTAGGGGGGAGGGGTGAGAGGGGGTGATGGGGGTAGGGTGTGTGGGGGTGTGTGAGGGGAGGGGTGAGAGGGGGGTGGAGGAGGGGTGGGAGGGGGTGTATGTATGTGTGTGTGGGGGGGTATGTGTGTAGGGGGGAGGGGGTACGCGTGTATGTGTGGGGAGGTAGGGGTGGGGTGGGAGTAGGGTGATTTGAGGGGAGGGGGGAGGTGGGGGAGAATTTGACTGTGTGTGGGTTGGGTGTGGGTGGGGGGATGTGTGTGTGTGTGTATATATGTAGGTTTGGTTGATTGTGTGTGTATGGGTCTATGTAGTTTGGTTGTTTTTGTGTATATTGTGTGATGATTGTTTTGTTGTTTGTGTAAGTGTGTTTGTTTATGTATGTGTGTGTGTGTGTACACGTACGCGAGGTACATAACTATCATCCCAATTGTACTGATGTGTGTGTGGATGCGTGCATGTGTGCGTGCGTACACCTCAAGAGCCGTGATCAGGCGTACATGTACACATAAAATGGAAAAAAAAGCATGTTTACTTATTTATAGAAACTCCGACATGGTATTTCCTACTCTATTCCATATCTTTTTTTTTAAGTTTAAGAGATAATTTTGACTAAAAACTATAGTCAAGCAGACAGCATCTACTTTGACAAAAAGAGAGAGAGAGAAAAAAAAAATATATATACGGTAAAAAAATTGATAAATGATAAATTAAAAAAAAAAAGATTATTGCAAATTGCCAATTCCAAGACTTGGAAAATAGGGAATTCCAGCCAATTACGTTTCGGTCCATCAGTAATGTCGAAGAATAGGATAGTCTTCGCTTATAG
>BOPN01000375.1:220000-222500 GCA_017312705.2 Penaeus japonicus
TGGCTCGAAACGTTACATTATTTTGTTTTTTTAAATCATTTTTTATTTATCATTTTATTTTATTTGTTTATTTAATTATTTATTTATCTATTTATTTATTTATTTATTTATTTATTTATTTATCTATTTATCTATCTATTTATTTATTTATTTATTTATTTATTTATCTATTTATTAATTAATTAATTTATTTATTTTACCGTGGGCTGTGGTTCATTCACTGTTTGTTTCCAGAGAGAGTTTATCGTCTGAGTGGGTTCATCTGCATAGCCGTGTGGATATGTGTTGGTAGATTTGGGCGCGTAGGGTGTGTGTGTGTGTGTGGATGTGATGAAGCGGAGGAATGGAGAGAAAGAGGAAAGGGATGGATGGAAGAAGAGGGGAAGAGAAGGAGATGAATAAAGAGACAAAGAAATCGAAAGAGACAAGAGGAGATAGACTCAAAAATAAACAGATAGAGAAATAGATCGACAGATAGATAGATAGACAGAAACAGAAAGCGAGAAGGAGGAAAAAGAGATATAGATAGATAAATAGAGCGATATAGAGAGAGAGCCAGATAAATAGGTAAAGAAACAAAGACAGAGACATATAGATACATAGATAAATAGAGCGAAAGAGATAAAGAGAGAGTTAAATGAATAGGTAGAGAGGGAAAGACGGAGACATATAAATAGCAAATAAACAGATAAACAGAGACAAAGAAACAAAGAGAAACGATAGAGATAGGAACCAGGTAAATAGACAGAGAGGCGAAGACAGACACAAAGATAGATAGATAAACAGAATAGAGACCGAAAAAAAAAAAAAAAATACAAATAACACGACAAACACGAACACAGAGATAGACAGATAAACTAAACAGAGACCGAAAAAAAGAAACAATATAAATAACACGACGAAAACGAACACAGAGATGAATAGGCAAACAAAATAGAAACCGAAAAAAAGAAGAAGAAACAATATAAATAACACACACACACACACACACACACACACACAAACACATAAAAAACAGAGCAGAAAAAACAACAAAAGAAAACAAAAAAGAAACAATATAAATAACACACACACACACACACAAAAAAAAAAAGAACACATAAAAAAACAGAAAAGAGCCTTGACATCAGCAGTGTCCAGTCCCTCCCCGCTATCTCACAGGGAGGCCATTAAATGTTGCTCGAGATGGCCAAAGTTCTGTTAATTGCCGCTGGTGATTTTTTTTTCCTTATCATTTAAAAGGTTTTTGTTTGTTGTTGGTTGCTCGGTGGGATCGCCTTATGTTTGTTTGTTTATTTATTGATGAGGAGAAGGAGGAGGAGGAGGTGGAGGATGGGGTGGAGGATGGGGTGGAGGAGGTAGAGGTGGAGGTGGAGGATGGGGAGGAGGTAGAGGAGTACAAAATTTTGTATTTCTATAAAAAAAAGAAGAAGAAGAAAAAAAAATAAATGTCAGATTACCGCAGCCTTATTTCCCGCCGTTTTCTTAATATATATTTAGGGTAAACTATTCCAAGTCTGTGAATATTTTTCCTGTTTTCTATCTTTAATTGCGAATAACGTAAAATAATAGGAAATCCGAGTCAAATTTGATATCTTAGAACGTTATAGAAACTAGATGGATTTTTAAAAATGATCAGAATTTAACAGCTTATTGATAGAGATATTAAAAAAAAAAAAAAAAAAAAAATCAACACGAGGGATTCGAACAAGCTTTGAAGAATAAAAAAATAAAAAAAAGGAAATAAATCATCTAAAGCCTAAACAACATATCCCTCTTGCAATAACCTTTTCAAAAACTCCAAAAATAACCAAAATAATGATTTCCCAAAACCAGTGACGTCACTAATTACCGCTTACGTATTTCGATCATTTATTAGCAATGGCATGTGTGGATATTAAGAGACCTGGTTGCACTCAATTACCGTAGCAATTTTCCGCACGCTTTCTTTAGCAAATTAATTAAACGAATTAAACATTAAACAAATTAATCAGACGAGATACTCCTGTAGTTATAGATCTTATTTTCATACTGTATTTGATCTCTTTTAAGCCTCATTTTCTACATGAGGAGGAAAAAAACGGCAATTTTACTTAATTACAAATCACATTTCGTTAATTTCTCATTCAATTTCAATCACAAATATATATATATATATATATATATATATATATATATATATATATATATATATATATATATACATACATATATATGTATATATATGTATATATATATATATATATATATATATATATATATATATATATATATATATATATATATATATATATATATATAAATTCTAAGACGATTACAGAATGCTATACGGAAAAAACTAACAAAACCCATTTAATTAATTCATAATGTTAATATTATAATATAATAATCAGACAAGCAAGTAATCTTTGACACTCCTTTTATAATTGCATATTACCTTGCACGTCTTTGAATCAACATGCTAGAGCAACAAACTAGTATATGGAAAAAATAGTGAATA
>BOPN01000375.1:237500-241228 GCA_017312705.2 Penaeus japonicus
AAGAAGAGGAAAAAAAAGAGGAGGAGGGGAGACGAGAAGAGGAAAAGAGAGAAGAGAAGAAAGAGAAGGAGTAGGATCAGAGGAAGAAGAGGAAAAGAAAGAGAAGGAGGAGAAACTAGAGGAGGATGGGTGAAGAAGAGGGAGAGGAGAATAAAGAGGAGGGTGGATGATGACAGTGAAGAAGAGGAAAAGCAGCGAGAGGAAGATGAAAGAAAAAGAGGAAGAGAGATAGAAAGAGGAGGTGAGACCTGAAAAGAATGGGAAAAAGGAGAAATTTATCAAAATGAATAGCAAAGGATAAAAACAAAAAAGACGAACAGGAGTGGATAGCGAAAAAGAGGAGGCAGAGAGGAGATAATAAGGAGGAGCAAGAGGAAGAGGAGAAAAAGGGCAAAGAAGAGGGAGAGAGGAAGAGGGCGATGAAGAGGGTGTGGAGGAGGGGCAGGAGGAAGGTGAGAAGGAGGAGCAAGAGGAAGAGGAGGAAGAGGGCGAGGAGGAGGGGCAGGAGGAAGGTGAGAAGGAGGAGCAGGAGGAAGAGGAGGAGGAAGGTGAAGAGGTCGTGTGTGTGTGTGTGAGGGGGGGGGGGGGTAGGTGTAGGGGTCTTCTGTCTCACAACGATACCAAAGCTTTTGTTGTGGATCCTTTGAATCCAGCGGCAAGAGAGAGAGAGAGAGAGAGAGAGAGAGAGAGAGAGAGAGAGAGAGAGAGAGAGAGAGAGAGAGAGAGAGAGAGAGAGAGAGAGAGAGAGAGAGAGAGAGAGAGAGAGAGAGAGAGAAAGAGAGAGAGAGAGAGAGAGAGAGAGAGAGAGAGAGAGAGAGAGAGAGAGAGAGAGAGAGAGAGAAAGAGAGAGAGAGAGAGAGAGAGAGAGAGAGAAAGAGAGAGAGAGAGAGAGAGAGAGAGAGAGAGAGGGAGAGAGAGAGAGAGAGAGAAAGAAGAAGAAGGAGACACCTAGTGAAAACAGGCGGTCATCCCTTTTTCTCTCTCTCATACTACCTCCTCCCTTTTTTATCTCCCTTTATCACCCTCACCCTTCTCCACATCCTCTCTTATTCTTCTCCCTTCACCCCCTCTTCTTTACCTCCTTCTCCTCCTCCTCCTCCTCCTCTCCACGCCTTATCCTCATCCCAACCAACTATTCTTCTCCCTCCCCCACCCCCCTTCCACACCTTCCACCTCCTCCCTCCCTTCCGATAGACACCCCGATCCCTCCACCCCCAACACCTCCCTCCTCCCTCCTCCTCCCTCCATCCCCAACATCTCCCACCTCCCACCTCCTCCACTCTCGATACCCCCACACCCCTCACCCCCACCCACCCAACACACACAAACACAAAGGGCGCAGCTGGTGTCGTCCTTGTAGTAAGCGGACGATTTCAAGAGGAGGGGGTTGGGGGAGGTAGGGGGGAGGTGAGGGGAATGTGGGGAGGGGGGCAAAAGGGAGGGAGGGTGGGAGGGAGGGAGGGAGGGAGGGAGGGTTGTAGGGAGGGAGTGTTGTAGGGGGTTGGGTGAGGGGGGAAGGAAGGGAAATGAGGGGGAGGGGAAGGAAGGGTGAAGGGTGGAGGAAGTGGGGAGGTGTGGGGGAACGAGAGAGAAACAGATAGATAGATAAATAGAGAGAGAGAGAGAAAGAGAGAGAGAGAGAGAGAGAGAGAGAGAGAGAGAGAGGAGGGATGGAAGGGGAGGAGGTGGAGGAGGAAGAAGAGGAGAAGGGAGGAGGAGTAAGGAGAGAGGAGGGGGAGTAAGGAGAGGGGAGGGGGAGTGAGGAAAGGGGAGGGGGAGTAAGGAGAGGGGAGGGGGAGTGAGGAGAGGGGAGGGGGAGTGAGGAGAGGGGAGGGGGAGTGAGGGGAGAATGGAGGGTAAGCTGTTTCCCGGGAATTGCCTGTTAGTTGATCTGACAGGAACACAAGACCACAAGGGGAGAAGAATACAGCTGGTGCCTGTGTCCTGCTTTGGGGGGGGAAGAGGGGGAAGACAGGGAAGAGAGGGGAAGAGAGGGAGGGAAATAGGGAAGAGAGGGAAGAGAGGGGAAGACAGGGAAGAGAGGGGAAGAGAGGGAGGGAAATAGGGAAGAGAGGGAAGAAAAGGGAAGACAGGGAAGGGGGGAGAGAGGGGAAGACAGGGAAGAGAGGGGAAGACAGGGAAGAGAGGGGAAGAAATGGGGCAAAATAGGGAACAGAGGGATAAGAGGGGAAGAGAGGGGAAGACAGGTAAGAGAAGGAGAGAGAAGGATAGACAGGGAAGAGAGAGGAATAAAAAGGGGAAGACAGGGATGAGAGGGAGGACGGAGGAAGAGAGGGGGGAAATAGGGAACAAAGGGATAAGAGGGGAAGAGAGGGTAAGACAGGAAAGAGAAGGGGAGAGAGGGGAAGACAGGGATGAGAGAGAAGAGAGGGGAAGGGAAGGGAAGAGAAGGAGATAAGAGGAAACAGCGGGATAAAAGGGGAAGACAGGGAAGACATGGAAGAGAGGGAGAGACAGGAAAGAGAAGGGGAAGAGAAAAAAAAGGGGAGAGAGAGAGAGAGAGAGAGAGAGAGAGAGAGAGAGAGAGAGAGAGAGAGAGAGAGAGAGAGAGAGAGAGAGAGAGAGAGAGAGAGAGAGAGAGAGAGAGAGAGAGAGAGAGAGAGAGAGAGAGAGAGAGAGAGAGAGAGAGAGAGAGAGAGAGAGAGAGAGAGAGAGAGAGAGAGAGAGAGAGAGATAGAGATAGAGATAGAGATAGAGATAGAGATAGATAGATAGATAGATAGAGAGAGAGAGAGATAGATATATAGATAGATAGATATATAGATAGAGAGAGAGAGAGAGAAATGGAAGAAGGGAAGGGGGATAGGGAGTAGGGAGGGAAGGGTGGAGGGAAACAGGAAGAAGTAGAGGGAGACTTGAGAAAGAAAACGATCGTTGCAAAACATCTCTTCCTTGCAATATGATCTCTTGGTCTCACTTTTTCCTGTTTACTTCTTGTAGATATCTAGGTTTCACTTTTTTCTCTTCTTTCATTATTCTTCATATCTTTATCATTTCGTTTTAATCCTTTATTTTATCTATTAACATATTTCCCCATTCATCCCCTCTCTTCTTCCTTCCTTACTCCACTCTTCTCCTTTCTTTTTCTCTCTTCTCCTTTCTTCCTCTCTCTTCTTCCCTTCCTTCTTCTCACTTCTCCCCTTCCTTCCTCTTTCTCCTTCCTTCCCCTTTGTAACTCTCCTCTCCGACTCCTTTTCTTTTCTAACCCTCGTCTTTTTCCTCTCCCCTTTCATTCTCTCCCTTTCTTTTTCTCCCTTTCCTTCCCCTCTGTTCCCTATCTCTTCCCCCTCTCCCCTTCCCTCTCTAACTCTCTCTCCTCCCCTTTCTTCCCCTCTATTCCCTATCTCTTCCCCCTCTCCCCTTCCCTTCTCTCCCTCTCTCTCCTCCCCATCCTTCACCTCTATTCCCTATCTCTTCCCCCTCTCCCCTTCCCTTCTCTCCCTCTCTCTCCTCCCCATCCTTCACCTCTGTTCCCTATCTCCTTCCCCCTTCCCCTTCCTTTTCTTCCCCTCCTTTCTCCTTCCCTCCCCTCTCATTATCCCCCCTTTTATCATACCTCGCTCTTTCCACTCCGTTACCACCTTCTTCTCATAGACTCATTGCAATAAAGAGACAAACTGGAACACGTCTTCGTCACATGAGCAATATCAACAACTGATTGCAAGAAGAATGATAAGGTTTCTAGAAAATAGTGCAATATGTACGGT
>BOPN01000375.1:280604-285604 GCA_017312705.2 Penaeus japonicus
ATATATATATATATATATATATATATATTTCTTTTTTTTTTTTTTTTTTTTTTTTTTTTTTTTTTTTTTTTTTTTTTTTTTTTTTTTTTTTTTTTTGTCATGTTCAGTCTCTCATCGTTTGTTTCCTTGTGTGTTTTGTTTCTCCCCCTCTCTCTCTATCTCTCTTTCCCTTTCTCTCTCTCTCTCTTTTTCTCTTTCTCTCATTCTTACCCCTCCCTCACTCGCTCACCCCCTTCCCCCCCCCCTTTTTTTCTCTCCATCTATTCTTCCCTCCTTCTCACCTCCTCTCCCTCCTTCCTCACTCTCCCATTCCTCTCGCTCTCTCTCACTCCCTTTCTCTCCTTCCGTCATCCCCTTCCTCTCTATCTCTGCCTTTGTCAAACCTGTCTCTCGTCCCTCTCTCCTCCCTATCTCCCCTTCCCTTACCTTCTCTCTCCCCTTCCCTCCTCTTCTCTCTCTATCCCCTTCGCCCTCCCTCGGTCTCTCTCCCCCTCACTCCCTTCTCTCTCCCTCTCCTTTCTTTAAACATATTTTTTAGCAAGCGCCCCATATGAACTTTAATGATGTTGACACCAGTGGCATCATTAATGAAGAGGATGTTAAAAATATAACTAATAATGTCATCATCATTATTGGAGCAGAAAAAATGATAAATAAGGATAAAAGTGACGATAATGATGATAGAATGAAACTAAAAGAGTGTAAAAAAGGGTATGATTATGTAAAAAGAAAAAAATATCCAACAATTTTAAAAGGATTGTAGTGAAAATTCGAGAATGAGCAAAACTAACTGGCTTCTTCCTTAACTTCTTTTCTCTTTCTCTCTCTCTTTCCCCCGCCTCTCTCTTGCTCTCTATCTCTCCTATCCTTTCCTCTTCCCTTCTCCTTCTCTCTTTCTCTCTCTCGATCTCTATATCTCCTATCACTCTCTCTTTCTTTCCTCTTTTTTCTCTCTCTCTTTCTATTTGTAAGCCATTGATTTTCCAGACTACTACTGTTATTTCACTGCAATACAGTCTTTGTAATATTAGTTCCTTAAGACACTGTTTCCTGACGATTAGCGGAAGTACTGACCCACACCTGCTTCCTTACTCGACCTTCACCTGGTCACAGCTGACACACCCACACGTGTGCCAGACCGGAAGCACCATAAAAACCTCTTCATTGACCCAACTACACTTTCTCCTTCCTCTTATCTCTCTTTCTCTCTCTCTCTCTCTCTCTCTCTCTTTCCTATCCTTTCCTCTCTCCTTCTCCTTCTCTCCATCTCTTCTACACAACCCCCCCCCTCTCTGTCTCTCATTTCCTCCTCCCTCTCCATCTCCCCCAACTCTCTGTCTCTCTCTCTCTCTCTCTCTCCTTCCATCTTTTCATCTCCCTCCCTCCCTGTCCATCATTAATTAAAGTCTGTCGATGCAAGAACAATGTACACCTCTCTCGCTCGCCTCCAAGTCCCGGATGAAGCAGTTGAGTGATTAAGCAGGAGGGATTTTCCGCTCGGTCGTATCAAAAAGCTTTTTGGGACGAGGGGGGGGGGTAGGGGGGTAGATGGGGGATGGGGTGGGATGGGAGGGAAGATGGGGAGGGGGCAGGGGGAAATGGGGAGGGGGCAGGGGGAGATGGGGAGGGTATGGGGTGAGGGTATGGGGTAAGGGTGGTGTGTGGTGGGGAGGGGAGGGTTGTTGTTTGGTTTGGGAGGGGGTGGGGAGAGGGATGGGGGGTGGGGTGATGGGGTAATAAGAGGGGAGGGGTTAGGAGGCTTGGGGTTCTGAGTGTGGGGGTTTGTTAGGTGTGGGTTATGAAGGGGTTAGTATGTGGTGGGGGTGAGGGGGTGGAAGGGAGAGGGGGGTGGAAAGAGTGTAGGGGTCTAGGGTGTGGTGGGGTGGGATGTATAGGAGGGGGAGGCGCTGGTTTGGGGTGAGAGGGTGTGTGGGGGGGGAAGGGGGAGAAGGGAGGATGGAATGGAAGTGAAGGAAAAAGACGAATGGTTAGGAAGGGGGTGGGGGGTAGAATGTAGGGGGAGACATGGGGCGAAGGAAGAAGGAACAGAAATGAGAAAGAGAAGAAGCGGTAAGGGGAAGGGGAAGGGGAAGGGGAGAGGGAGGGGGGTTGAGAAGGAAGGAAGAGGAGGAGGAAGGAAGAGGAGATGTAGGATGAGGATGATAAGGATGAGGATGAGTAAGGAAGATGAGAATGAGGGGGAGGAGGAGGGGGGGGGGAAGTGCAGGGGGAGGAGAAGGGAGAGGAAGAAAAGGAAGAAGAAGAGGAGGAGGAGGAGGAGGAGGAGGAGCAGGAGGAATAAAAGGGAGAGGAGGCAGAGAAATGGAGCAGGAGAAGGAGGAAGAAGAAGAAAAAGAAGAGGTGGAGAAGAAACTAACTTTGAGTGTAGGAAGGAGGATGAAGGAGGAGGGGAGGAGGAGGAGAGAGAGGGGGTGAAGGAGGGAGAGGGAGGGAGAGGAGAGAGATAGGAGATGGAGAAGGAAGGGAGGGGAGAGGAGGGGAAGGAAGAGAGGGGAGATGAGGGGGAAGGAAGGGAGGGGAGAGGAGGGGGGAGTTGGGATGGGGAGGAAGATGGAGGGGGAGGAGGAGGAGGGGGAAGGAAGGGATAGGGGGGTAGGAAGAGCAAAAGGGGGGGGGAGGAGGGGAGTGATCAGGAGTGGGAGGGGGGTAGATTAGAGAGGGAGGGGAAGGGAGGGGGAGGGAGGAGAGCAAAAGTTGAAAGAGAAGAGAGGAAAAAAAAAAAAAAAAAAAAATCGCCAAAAAGTTAGACCGAGGAAAGCCTATTACCCGCCATCCAGAAGGGCTGAGTTGGCTTAAGCTTCGACTTCGGCGTTAAACTACGAACGAACATTTCCTTCCTTTTAAAGACACGTTTGAAACTTTTAAATCGTCGTTACCGTCTTTTGAATATCATGATTTTTTTTTTATCGATACGTCAATTTGCATATCGATTAAATTATAGTTTATAGGAAGCGATATATTCAAATTCCGACAAGGGATACGAACAAAAGATTTTGAATCATAACAATCGTTCGTTCCGTTTCAACAGGGAAGTGAAGCCAAGAATTCACCGATCCGAACGCAAATGAAAGACAAGCCTCTGCACTGTATTTTGTGACTTAATCCTTTTGTTAGACATCAGTCAACACTTATTAATCCATGACAACACTTACTAATTTGTATTAATCCATGTCAGTATCCGTAGCACTTGCCAATATATATCAAGGCTCAGCTAATCCATGTTAATTCCGTATCATAGTTTTTTTTTTTTTTTTTTTTTTTTTTCAAATCCTGCCAACTCCTTCCAACATTTTCCACCATTACCATCGCATGGTAAGGTCTTACACTCCCTTGCCAGCAATCTCGGTCAGTCCGTACCAACATGCAAACCACTGACAACACGTATATAAACCGGTCAAATGTTAATCAACCTCGTTCAGCTCTGCCAACACGAGTTAACCCCTTGCCAATCCCTTTCAAATTGCCCACCGAGTCATGCCAACATATATCAACCCCTGCCAACCATTCTTTAACTTATACCAACCGCTATTAGTTCTTTTTTTTTCCCTTCCAACCTCCAAAACCCCTATCAACCCCACCCTACCAGTCACTATACAACTTGCAACACCAGTCACCTCTATTGCTCGCATCTATTGCCATCCGGACCCCATGCAACAGAGCTTAATTTGCATATAGAGTGTCAGGTATCGGGTCTAGAGTACTGAAAGCTGTTTGAACTCTTTATTTTCGTCACATTTCATTAAGGCCGTTTTTTTCTTTTTTTTTCTTTTTCTTTTTTTTTTTGGGGGGGGGGGAGAGGGGGTGAGGAATATGAGAGGAAGGAGGGGGAGGGAGGAATGGGGTACGGAAAGTGGAGGGAAGGAGAGAGGGAGAGGCAGAGGTAGAGGAGAAGGAGAGGGAGATGGATAGGGAGAGGGAAAGGGAAAAGGAGGGAGAGAGAGGGAAGGAGGTAGGGAGGGAGAGGGAGAGGCAGAGGGCAAGGGAGCGGCAGAGGGAGAGGAGAGGAAAAGGGAGAGGAGAAGAAGAGGGAGAAGAAGAGGGAGAGGGAGCGGCAGAGGAAGAGGAGTGTGAGAGGGAGAGGAGAAGAAGAGAGAGAAGAAGAAGGAGAGGGAGCGGCAGAGGAAGAGGAGAGGGAGAGGGAATGGCAGAGGAAGAGGAGAGGGAGAGGGAAAGTGAAAAGGAGGGAGGGAAAGGGAGGAGAGGTATGAAGAGGTATGTGAGGAAAAGAGAGGAAGAGAGAAGGGAGAGGGAATAGATATATTGAAGAGGGAAGGGAGAGTGTCGACGAATAAAGGGGGGAAGGAAAAAAAGGGAGATAAAGAAGGAGAGAACGAGAGGAGGAACAAGAAAAGGAGAGACGGAATTAGGTAAAGAAGGAGAGAGGAAGATACAAGAAGACACAAGAAAAAAACAAAACAAACAAACCTAGAAATCCCATCTTCAATCAAACAAACAAACATACACCCTCCCTCCCCCCCCCTCAAAAAAAAAAAAAAAACAAAAAAAAAACGAACATTTCCAATTAACAACTTTAGAAAAAAAATGGAAAACTCATTTGCCTTTGCAACGTGTGACAAAATCAAGCAAGACGTCACTCAGTATTACAAACGGACTTCATTATTAATCAAATGGTCAATTCTCTCTCACTCCCTTTTTTACCTATTTTTTAAAAATCGTTGTAAGGATTTAATCAATTTTATCTTCACTCTTATTAATGTCGTTGGTCTTTTATCATTGCATGCAATTTTACGAGAAAAGAGCGAAGAGAAATTTGTTATTATTATTTATGGTTGGGTTGGCCATGGCTAAAAAAAAAAAAAAAAAAAAAATCGGCTGATTAGAGTCTGGGAAATAAACTGGAGGAGGGAGGAGGAGGAGGAGAAGGAGAAGAAGAAGAAGGAAGTGGAGGAGGAGGAGGAGGAGGAGGAAGAGAAGAAGGAGGAGATGGTGGAGGAGGAGGAGGAGGAGGTGGAAGAGGA
>BOPN01000375.1:298104-303104 GCA_017312705.2 Penaeus japonicus
ATGATAATAACACTAGAATAATGATGATTAATGAAGTTGATAATAGTAATGATAATGATGATAGTAAAAACATCATTATTGATATTCTCAACTTTACTATTACTGTAATCATTATCATCTACTTACCTCCTCCCCATCTCTTTCTATCTCATTCTAGATTTTTTTTTTCTCTCTCAATCTTCATATTTTTCTCCCTCAATCTTACTCTCTTTCTTTTAGATTCTCTCTATCTGTCTCTTTCTCGATTTATTTACATCTCTCTTTCTCCTCTCCATTTATCCTTAGTCTCTTTCTTTCAGAATCTCTCTCTCTATCTCTCTCTTTCTTTCTTTCTTTCTCCTTCTCTCCATCTCTCTTTCTTTCTCAATCTATACCTCTTCTTGCCTTACTCCCACCCTTTCTCTCTCTCTAAAAAAAAAAAAAACTAAAAGAAAAGAAAAGAAAAGAAAAGAAAAGAAAAACTTAATTTAAGTTGCAAGGTGACCTCGAATCATATCAGGTCACACCTTAATCTCATTATACACTGACAATAACATCAACCAGGGGATAGGGCGGTGGTAGGGGGGGAGGGGGAGAGGGATGGGGATGGGGGGTGGGGGTGTTAGTGTATACAAAACCGCCTTTTTCTCTCCTCCCTCCCTCCCTCTTACCCCTTCTCCTACTCCCCCTTCCTACCTACCTACCCCCACCCCTAGTATACACTTATTTTGATGCATATTAATGAGTTTGAGCTTAGGTTCCAGTGAGGTGGAAAAGCCACGCCTGAAAGCCTTTCCAAATTGAATTTTCCTTGTCAGGAAGATGGCGACTTCCGGTTGAGCGAACACAATTGGGTCGGGCTATTCCGTTGAGCGCGCGCACCCACACTTAGGGTTATGTATAGAGGGGTAAATGCGTGGATATTGATACATAGATAGGCATGGATACTATGCATGCTTTTATGAAAACGAGCAAATAGACTGCGAGAGATGCAAGGACACAGAGTAAGAGAGAGAGAGAGAGAGAGAGAGAGAGAGAGAGAGAAAGGGGAAAAAAGTTAATTACCAAGTTAGATGGCGAGAGAATGGAGTCGGGCAAATAAAACAGGTTTTCTGTTATCTCACGGACTTGCCGCGTCAAGTTTTCCACCCATAAAAAGCATCTTCAGCTTCGTCCTTTTTGGTATTCAAGTCTTTGTGCATTCCTCTTGTTGTACCCGATCCGGTGTCAAGGTCATTGCAATCCTGCATGCAAGGCTTTTGGTTTGCTTTGCCCTTCAAATTATCTATCATCATTTTATATAACAGCTTCTTCTATTTGTTCACACAGTTTGCAAAGTCTGTTTCATAAAAAAAAAATGGTTCACATCAACATCAAAGTATCAGAGACTGTTGCCACTAAATATCAAAATTCTCTGCTGTAAAATCTACGCTTCTTATCCTCCCTTTTTGAAAAATAGATAAATCCAGTGATTGGAAGATATAGTTAAAGAAAATGATTGGAGGAAGTAATGAAAGAACGGAAAGAAAACAGATAAAGAGTGATAATTATGATGTTAGTCACAACTGTTGTATCTATTACAATGATGATAATAATGGTAGCAATAATGATAACAACGATATTAATGATGATATATGGTAATGACAGTAATGACAATAATAAAAATAATGATAACTGTAATAATGATAATAATGATTGCAACAATGATAATAACAATAATGATTGAATAAGAATGATGATAGTGATGAAAACGATAATAATGATGATAATGATGATAAGGGCAATGATAACTGTAATAATGCTAATGATAATAAAGGTAACAACAATGATAATAACAATGAGGATTTAAAAAGAATGATGATAATGATGAAAACGATAGTAATAATAATAATAATGATAAAAACAATAATAATAATGTTCATAACAATAAAGCTTATGACAAAGATGATTAAAACTAACAAATAACAATACTAAATCAACAAATACAACACCAACAAAGAATCAACAACAACAATAAAACACAAACAAACACAAAAACAACAAACAACAATAACAAAAACAACACAAACAACCAAACATAACACCATCCCTACAACCCCCACTAACATCAATAACAAAAATAACAACACCATAAAAAGACTTCATCCTCGGAAAAGATAAAAGCTCGTGTTAACCCAGTCATGAATTAAGTAAATGAATGAAAAATGTAGAGCTTGAAACTGCATGAACATTTTACAGGTGAGGTGGAAATACAAACACATGAGCGTGTAAATATATAAATGAGCTCTAGTGGACACAGACACAAGCTCACATGCTGACACGGAAACTTGGCAAATACTCTTAACAAATATACATTCCTGTACACAAACACGGTTATTGTTTAACACGCACACACGCACGTAATCATGCACGAACACACACACACACACACACGCACACACGCACGTAATCATGCACAAACACACACACACACACACACACAGAAGGAGAGAGAGAGAGAGAGAGAGAGAGAGAGAGAGAGAGAGAGAGAGAGAGAGAGAGAGAGAGAGAGAGAGAGAGAGAGAGAGAGAGAGAGAGAGAGAGAGAGAGAGAGAGAGAGAGAGAGAGAGAGAGAGAGAGAGAGAGAGAGAGAGAGAGAGAGAGAGAGAGAGAGAGAGAGAGAGAGAGAGAGAGAGAGAGAGAGAGAGAGAGAGAGAGAGAGAGAGAGAGAGATAGAGAGGGCCTAGAACGGAAGAAAGAGAAAGAGAGAGAGAGACAAACAGAGAGAGATAAAGAATGAGAGAAATATAAAGAAAGATAAAGAGAAAGAGAAAGAGAGAGAAAAAAAAAGACAGACAGACATACATGATAGAAAACAACAACCAGAAACAGACAAAACACAAAGAGAGAAAGAGGCAAACTAGAGACACAAAGTGAGCGAAAGAGAACCCATCTTCAAATTAATCCCCTCTCGCCATCGAGGAACACGGCTTCCAGAATGTTCCATACCGCCCACGTGACTGGGATGAGGTGAGGAGTCCAAAATATTATTCATATGAGGTACACGTTCCTGGGGCGAGGATGAGGGGGGGAGGAGGAGGAGGAGGAGGAGGAGGAGGAGGAGGGGGGGAAGGGAGGAAGGGGGAAGGGGATGAGGTAGAGGACGAAGGGGAGGATGAGGTTAAGGAGGAGGAAGAGAAGAAAGAAGAGGAGGAGGAGGAGGAGGAGGAGGAGGAGGAGGAGGAAGGGGGGGGGGGGGGGGGGGGAGGAGGAAGAGGAGGAGGTGGAGGAGGAGGGGAAGAGTAGGAGGAGAAAGAGGAGGAGGAGGGAGGAAGAGGAGGAGGAGGAAGAGGAGAAAGAAGAAGAGGAGGAGGAGGGGGAAAGGAGAGGAGGACGAGGAGGGGGGAAGTAGATAAGGAAGAGGAGGGGGTAAGGGAGGGGGGGAGGGGAGGTGGAGGAGAGGAAGAGGAGAGAGAAGGGGAGGAGGTGGGGTTGAGGAGGGAGAGTAAGGGAGAGACAGAGGAGGAGGTAAATGGAGGGGGTTATAAGGGAGGGGGGTAAGGAGGCAGGAAGGGGGGAGGAGGAGGAGGGGGAGGAAGAAAAGGAGGAGGAGGGAAAGAAGGATAGGGAGAGAAGGATGGAAAGGACAAAAGAAAGAAGCAGATAAAAAGGGAATAAGAGAAATAAATAAATAGATAGATAGATAGATAGAGGGAGAGAGAGAGAGAGAGAGAGAGAGAAAGAGAAAGAAAGAAAGAGAGAGAGAGAGAGAGAGAGAGAGAGAGAGAGAGAGAGAGAGAGAGAGAGAGAGAGAGAGAGAGAGAGAGAGAGAGAGAGAGAGAGAGAGAGAGAGAGAGAGAGAGAGAGAGAGAGAGAGAGAGAGAGAGAGAGAGAGAGAAAGAGAAAGAGAAAGAGAGAAAGGCCTTGTCACTGTCAGAAACCTCATAGCTCGAAAATGATTATTGATATGCAGGTAGGTCCATGATGCCAGAATAATGAATGGGATATTAAACCTTCCGTATAATTTTCAGAATAAAGCGAAATGTTACAGGTTGGGATGTTCTATTATTAACGTTGCTAATACGACTTTCATCATCATTTTAACTTTTGACTTTAAATTGGTTTTGGTATTGAACCCTTACGCCCCCTGCCCCCCTCTCCCTTCCCCCCCTAGAAAAAAAGTCAGTACTTGTCATGTATCTTTTATTATTCACTTCTAAAAAAAGGTCAGTATAGGTTCGTTCCGTCATTTATTTAAAAAGAAAGTGATTGTTTCCGTGTCTATTCTATTATTCAGCATCACAGTATTTAATTTCATTTCCCCGATCATTTCATTTTCATCATTACATTACACATTTCTTCTTATCTCTAACCTAGTGTCGGGAATATATATATTTTTTAAAAAACATTATTCATTACTGATTATTTTTTACCATTATTTATCCTTTTTTTTTTTTTAAACATCATTCATTATTACATCATTTTTACCATTATTTACCCTTTTTTAAAAACCATTATTCATTATTCATCATCATTCTCAATAATCAATCTTTTGAGTTTCGAATAAAATTCGTCCTCATTATTGGCACTGGATTGAACATCCATATCATTATCATTATTATCATTATTTAAACGACTATTACTACAGCTGCTATCGATATCCTTATCATTATGATAATAGTAATAATAATGCTGATAATAATAATGTTAATGATAATCATCATCATCATTATTATCCTCATTATTATTATCATCAGTATTATCATTATCATCATTACTTACTCTCATCATCATCATTCTCCAAATATATCTTTCATGATTTTCGACACCAGACAAGAATTACAGAATCCCTCAAATCTACCTGGAAGAGTTGAACATTTGAAAAAGTGGAACCATTTTGCTTACACCATCATAAACTCTGCTGTTTTATCATCTTATAAGACGTCTGTGGCATCGGCAATCGAGAAATTTGACAGATTATCTTCTTACTCTTTTTTCTTTTCTCTCTCTCTCTCTCTTTCTTTCAGTTTTCTTTCTTTCTC
>BOPN01000375.1:305604-310604 GCA_017312705.2 Penaeus japonicus
AGAAAGAATGATATATATATATGTATATGTATATATATGTATGTATATATATATATATATATATATGTATATATATATATATATATATATATATATATATATATATATATATATATATATATATATATATAAAGAAATAGAGAGAGAGAGAGAGAGAGAGAGAGAGAGAGAGAAGAGAGAGAGAGAGAGAGAGAGAGAGAGAGAGAGAGAGAGAGAGAGAATGAGAGAGAGAGAGAGGGAGAGAGCGAGAGAGATATAGAGGTAGAGAGCGAGAGAGAGAGAGATAGAAATAGAAAGAGATGAAAAGTTTTCAATATAGAGTAATTATCAAATAAACATCATACATACTGTAAAACTCTACGGTCACCACCACCCAAATTTACATGTTTCATGCCCTCACCATCTACCCACCCAGCACACACGTAAACAAACACACATTCAAACACATAAACAAAGAAGAAGATTCTACACATCTTTTAGACTGCCTCTTAAGAAAGTCTTTGTATCAGCTTAAAGCTTTCTTGAGACGGAAAGAAGTAAAAAGATTGCCTTCTACTTTTAAGCCTTTCAGATGTTACCAGAATGCGTGTTTAAGAGATTTCTTGCGCTGGGCTATTGGCAACACTAGTTGGGAGCGAAAGAAAAAAAAGGGGGATAGAGAGAATAGAGGGGAGGGGGATAGATGGGGAGGGGGAAGAGAGAGAGAAGAAGATTGAAGATGGAATGATGGTAGGGAAAAAAAAAACTTAAAAAGGAAATTAAATATGTGAATAGCAAATTAAACATACACAAATATTAAGGTAAAAGAAAAGAGACAATTCGATGAGGTCACAAAAAAGGAAACAGATGATAAAAGAAAAAAAGAAAGAAAGATCCAATGCAATAGACAAAACAAAACGGAGAAAAGAGAGATATTTTTTTTTTTTTTTTTTTTTTTAGCAAAGCCAAAAGAAAGCAGAACGTGAGACAATAAGAAGATAAAAAAAAGGATAAGAGAGTGATTACACTTCTATAGGAACTGGAAAATGTTGCGAAAAAGTGAATTTCTTTTCCTTCTTTTCATTTTCTCTTACGGAGGTCAACGTGAAGCAGCGTCCCCCTCTTAGCCTCAGTTTATGGCCTGGGGAATCAAAGATTACACTCATATTTAATAACTAACGAAAAAGTCACTTTAACACAATCCTGTGTATCTTTCTCTCTCTGTCTGTCTGTCGGTCCTTCTCTTTCCACCTCAAATCTCTCTCTCTCTCTCTTTCTCTCGCTGTATCTCTGTATCTCTCTCTCTTTCTCTCTCTGTATCTCTCTCTCTCTCTCTCTTTATGTCTCTGTCTCTCTCTCTCTCCCTCCCTCTCTCTCTCTCTCTCTCTCTCTCTCTCTCTCTCTCTCTCTCTCTCCTCCATTTCCCCCTCTCTTTCTATACATTATATCTATTCTCTCCCTTGAATGTACCCCTTCTATCTTTCTATATTCTGATACCACTATAAACACTCTTCTATATCCCCTCCCATTCCCCTTCCCCCCTCACATTACCCCCCCCCCCTTACTACCATCTTCATCTCAAGCACTCTTTCTCTCTTTATCTTTCTTCTTTTCCTCCCTCTTTGCATTCTCTATCCCCCTACCCCCCTACCCCTCCCTTCCCCCTCCAGCATTACCATTTTCCTCTTCCTTAAATTCTCCTCCCTTCTCTTCCTGGCTCCCCACTCCCACTCCTCCCCCTAGCTCCCCCCTCCTACCCAACCCCCCCTCTTGGCAACTCCCCCTTTCCCTTAATCTATTCCCTACCACTCCCTTCCCTCCCCCCTTCCTTCTCTCACACTCCATCCCCCACCACTGCTTTCCTCCGTAAAACCCTCCCCTCTATCCCCCCCCCCCTACCCTCTCCTTCCTACTTCCTACCCTCTTCCCCTATCAATCTATATCTCCTCCCCCCCTCCCTCATTCTCTCTCTACCCCTTTCCCAATATCCCACCTTCAATCTATTTCCCTTCGCCCTCTCCCTCTTATCCCCTCCCCTCTCTCCCCTCTTCCTGTACCCTACCCTGAATCTATTTCCCCCTCCCCTCCATACCCCTTCCTCCCCCCCACTCCCAATATCCCACCTTCAATATATATCCCTTCGCCCTCTCCCCCTTACCCCCTCCCCTCTCTCCCCTCTTCCTGTACCCTACCCTGAATCTATATCCCCCTCCCCTTCCTACCCCCTCCTCCCCCCCTCCCCTCTCCCAGCATCCCATCCCTCAGCAGGGAAGCAAAATATACAGCTAAGGATAGAAACACACACCCTTTTTCTCGGCGGGCCATAAAGACTGAGAGGAAACAATTCTGGGTATGACCCCCTTTGGTGGATGAGGTTCGGTGGATGAGAGAGAGAGAAGGAGAAGGAGAAGGAGAGAGAGAGAAGGAGAAGGAGAAGGAGAAGTAGAGAGAGAGGGGGGGGGGGAGAAGAGAGAGAGAGAGAGATAGGGGGAGGGAGGGAGGGGGAGGGAGAGGTAGAGAGAGAGAGAGAGAGAGAGAGAGAGAGAGAGAGAGAGAGAGAGAGAGAGAGAGAGAGAGAGAGAGAGAGAGAGAGAGAGAGAGAGAGAGAGAGAGAGAGAGAGAGAGAGAGAGAGAGAGAGAGAGAGAGAGAGAGAGAGAGAGAGAGAGAGAGAGAGAGAGAGAGAGAGAGAGAGAGAGAGAGAGAGAGAGAGTGAGAGAGAGAAAGATGTCCGGTTTGTAACAGGATTCGTCTCCATGGCAATCCAGCGGAATCCTATATAGTGGCTATTCTTAATCTCTCCTACCTTACCTTTCCTTCTCTTTCCTTCCCCTATCTATTTTCCTCTTTCCTTCCCCCTTTCCTTGTTCTTCCCTTTTCTCTTCCCTTTTTCTCTCCCACCTTACCTCCTGTTTCCTTCCCTTTCCTATTTCACTCTGTCCTTCTCCCATCCTCTCTTCTACTCTTTCCTTTCCCCTTCCCTTTATCCTCCCTCTTTTCTTTTCTTTCCCCTTCCTATTTCCCTCTTTCCTTTTTTTTTTTTCTTTCCTTCCCCATCCTTTGTCAACACTTTTCCTCCCCCTTTCCCCCTTCTTCTTTGTCTCTCTACTCTTCCACATTATCGTCCCCTCTTATTCCCCTTTCTCTCTTTGTGTCTTCTCCCTCTTTCCCCCCTCTTTTCTACCTCTTATGCCTCTTCCTCACTATAACTCTTAGCTCCTATTTTCCACTCTTTTCCTCTATTCATCTTTATTACTATGTCATCACTTTCCCCTCTTTACCTCCTCCTGTTCTCCTTTCCCTCTCTTTTTTGTCCCTCTTACCTTCCTTTTCGTTTTCTTCTTTCTCTCTTTTCCTCCTCTACTTCCCCTTTTCTCTCTCGGGAGCTTTCTTGCGGTGGTCTGTTGTCTCTCTCCTCGTCTCCTTTGACACTCTTGTTGTTTATCTTTGATGTGCTGTTTATTTTCTGTTCTTTAGTCTCTTTTTCTGTTTTCTTCTCTCTTTCTGTCTCTCTATTTGTCTCCGTTTTTTTTTATATAGAAAGGTTGATCTCTTTTCCTTTTCTTGTCATTCTGTTTATTCTCTCTTTCTTTCTATGTTTTCTTTTTTCTCTCTCTCTTTGTTCCCCCCCCCCCTTCTCTCTACTTCTCTCTCTCTCTCTTTCTCTCTCTCTCTCTATCTATCTATCTATCTATTCATCTATCTATCTCTCTATCTCTCCATCTCACTCTCTCTCTTTCTCTCTCTCTCACTCTCTATCTATCTATCTATCTATTTATCTATCTATCTCTCTATTTCTCCATCTCTCTCTCTTTGTTGTCCCCAATATCCCTCTTCGAACGTAAAACTTTTATCTTATTATCAAGAGGCGGCTTATTATCCTGCCAGATTGTATTGCTACAGCCCTCTCTCTTTCTCCCGTTCTAGGCCATCTCTCTTGATCTTTCTCTCTCCTTCTCTCTCTCTTTTTACTCTCTCTCTCTCTCTCTCTCTCTTTTCTCTCTCTTTCTTTTTAATCTCATATTCTCTCTCTCTCTTCCTCTCTCTCTCTCTCTCTCTCTGTCTCTCTCTCTCTCTCTCTCTCTCTCTCTCTCTCTAACATATGCTCCGGTGGGGAAAGTTGAGTTTGCCGACACAGTTAAGACGATGAAAGTAGTTGCAGGTAGTATATAATGCAGCATCCCGCAGTATATTTTGCTATATAAATGACCGCGTAGTTCTGGAAGAAGATAGAACAAAAAGGCCTCTGCCATTTAAAAAGAAAGTCATGAATACCAACATCAAATGATAATTAATATCAACCCTTTTTTCGTACCCACAGTGACATTATCATAATGTCCAGATCCTATTACCGATATCTGACAGAAAATCCTTTAATAGTTTATGAAGGACTTTCACCCTTACGTATACAATTCATAACGCTTAGCTACCTAGCTGTACCATAGGAAGCGGTGACGTCATTCGCTGAAACAATCTTTGGATAATTACTGCGCCGCTAATTAGAGTTTCAGGTGGTATGCCATTATCCCTCATTCCCTCTCTCTCTCTCTTTCACTCTCTGTGCAATATTTGTTCACTTGAAAGCATGATAAAGACACGTGATATTGTTGATATTGCAACATTCTTCGATTATTATTATTATTGTTTTTCATAACTCTAATTCTTATTCTCCCCTTTTTTACCTATTGAATACTGAATTTTCTCAGAGCCTTTGATTCAATTCTAGTGTTTGATTTCTTTTGGATGCTTATATCTTCTTCGAGTATAGTTCTTGTTTTATTGTTTTAATCAAGTGATATTAAGGATTTCATTTCACGAGAGTCATGGAAATGGTTGACACACAGAAGAAAAAAACAGATCCGCATAGGAAAACATACGTTGAGAATGGAATTAAAAAAAAAAGAAAAAAAAAAAAAGAAAAAAAAAACACATAAAAAAATAAGTCACACACAACTACAAACTCCAAACAAACACACCCACAGACACATCTACACACTACACACAAATTGCTACCAACAAAAAC
>BOPN01000375.1:313104-320604 GCA_017312705.2 Penaeus japonicus
AATTAATAAGACTATATTAAGGCTTAGAATTTAAGTCTTAGTTCTTCGGGTAAATATTTGAGATTAATGGTATTTGTTTTAGTTTTTTTTTCTTTCTTTTATTTTTGTTATTCTATCTTTCATTTTGTTGTTATTTTTTTGGGTTGTTTGATTAATAAATTGGATTTGTTTGTTAGTATTGTTTGTTTTGTCTTTGTTATTGTTATGAGTTGTTTAACTATCATTTTATTTTTTTCATTTTCTTATTATCATAGTTTTATTACTATGTTTATTGTCATTCTGGTTATTCATTATCATCAAATTATTCTCATTCACTTCCATGACTATCCATGAATTATAGATACTATTTCATCTATCATCATTATCATCCTCATTGCTATCGTCACTATCATTATTATCATCATTATAACTATCATCATATCTGCCATCATCATCACCATCACCACCATCATTATCATTCTATCCAACACCGTCATCAACATCATCATCATTCTATCCATCACCATCATCACCACCACCATCATTCTACCCACCACCATCACCACCACCATCACCATCACCACCACCACCATCAACATCACCACCATCATCGTCATCATTCTACCCACCACCACCACCACCATCACCACCATCTCCACCACCACCATCAACATCACCACCACCACCGCCTTCATTCTACCCACCACCATTACCACCACCACCATCACCACCACCACCATCTCCACCACCACCATCAACATCACCACCACCACCGCCTTCATTCTAACCACCACCATTACCACCACCACCATCACCACTACCACCATATCCACCACCACTATCAACATCACCACCACCACCGCCTTCATTCTACCCACCACCACGACCACCATCACCACCACCATATCACCACCACCATCACCACCACCACCATCATCAACATCACCACCATCATCGTCATCATTCTACCCACCACCACCACTATCACCATCACCACCACCATCATATCACCACCACCACCACCACCATCACCACCACCATCATATCACCACCACCACCACCACCATCACCACCACCATCATATCACCACCATCATCACCACTATCACCACCACCACCAACTATCATTCTCTCTCTCTCAATAAAAAAGAAACAGATCGATCGTTCTCCTAAGCATCCGAGCAGCATCTTGCATCTCCGGGATTACCAATGCCGCATCTCCTTCCGGCCTTCTCGCGGCGTCGCAGCGGAAGCCAGCTGTAAAAGGACTGACTCTTCTTCCCAGTCTCTCCGACTTCTTCCTTCTTCTTCTTTCTTCTTATTCTTCTTTTTTCTTTTCTTTCTTCTTCTTTTTCTTCTGTTTTTCTTTCTTCTTCTTCTTTTTCTTCTTCTTTTTCTTTTTTTTTCTTCTTTTCTTTATTTTTTTTCTTTTTTTTAATTCTTTTCTTTTTCTTCTTCTTTTTCTTCTTATTTTCCTTCTTCTTCTTCTTCTTTTCTTTGTTCTTATTTTCTTCCTCCTTCTTTTCCCTTCTTCTTCTATTTCTTATCCCTCTTTTTCCTCCTCTTCTTCTTCTAAATCGTCTTCTTCTTCTTATCATTATTATTCTCACCTTTATTCGCTCGGTTCTTTTCCTCTCTGATTTCTTGTGTTTCTTCTCCCCTTTTTCTCTTTGTTAGTTTCCCCTTCTTTCTTTTCTTTCCTGTCCTTTATTTTTCTCCATTCCTTATCTCTTCTTCCCTTCTACTTCGTCTATCTCTCTTCTCTTCTTCTTTTCTCCCCCCCCCCCCAACGTATCTCCTCTCTCCCCTACCAGCCCCTTATTCCCCCCTCCCATATTCCTTCTCTCCCCCTCCCCCCTATCCTCTCTTCCCTTCCCCTCAACCCATCCTTCAAAGCTATCTAATATTTCCCCTCTCCCTCTCTTATTCCTTCCTCCTTCCCCTCTACCCCTCCTCCGTCACCCCTACCCTATCTCCCCCTCTCCTATTCCTCCCCCTCCCCTCTACCCCCTACCCTATCTCCCCCTCTCCTATTCCTCCCCTCCCCTCTACCCCCTACCCTCTACTCCCTCCCCCTACCCTCTACCCCCTCCCCCACCTCTCTACCCACTCCCCCACCTCTCTACCCCCTCCTCCCCCTCCCCTTTCCTCCCCCAAACGTATCGAGCAAGAGTAATCGCAGCTTCCTCTCCCTCTCCCTCTCCCCCTCCCATCCTACCTCCCCACATACTACCCCCCCCGCCCGTAAGCGAGACAAGCCGGCGACACAACGGGAGCGAAACGCAGCATCACCAAGGCGACGCGGGCGGCCGTGGCTTATATCCGGGTTGCAGAGCGGCGACGTCGCTCGTTTAATCCGGGTTGCAGACTGGTGGCCTTTTTTTTTTTTTTTTTTTTCTCGGGGGTGGTGGTGATAGGGGTGGGGGTTGGGGGGGTTGGGCTGGGGGGTGGGGGGGTGACTTGGTGATTGGTCGTCATATGTAGGGAGATGAGTGAAGTGTTGTTGTTGTTGTTGTTTTTGTTGTGATGGTTATTGGTTTGATTGTTTATTTTTTGTAATCGTTATCATCATTATCCTCGCCTTTATCATCATCATCACTATTATCATCATCATCATCATCATCGTCCATTGCTACTACTAAATTTCCTTCTTCCACTTTTCTTTCTTTTCTCTCTCTTTCTCTCTCTCTCTTCCTCCTTCATTCCTGTTCTCTCTTCTCTTCTCATTCTCTCTTCCTCATTCTCTCCCCTTCTCAGCCCCCTCCCTCATTCCCTTTCTCCTCTCTCCCTTCTCTCTCTCCCTCTCTTGTTCCCCTCCTTCTCTCTCTTTCCTTCTTCTCTCTCTGACGAAATTCTTTTCTACCTTTTATTCCTTTTTGTTATCATTTTTGCTCCCCCCTCTCGTTGCAAAGAAGACCATCCGTTGAATGCAACCTCCATTTTAGGTAATGCAAGATCGTTGTCAACACGAAAGTTTACTCTGATGGTGGGATGCTTATAGTTCACTTTGCAAGAAGGAGAGAGAGAAAGAGAGAGTGAGAGAAAGAGATAGATAG
Source organism: Penaeus japonicus (assembly GCA_017312705.2). Taxonomy (NCBI): domain Eukaryota; kingdom Metazoa; phylum Arthropoda; class Malacostraca; order Decapoda; family Penaeidae; genus Penaeus; species Penaeus japonicus. Next base: position 316,139 of record BOPN01000375.1, read on the forward strand.
ATAGATAGATATATAGACAGATAGATAGATAGATAGATAGATAGAGAGAGAGAGACAGACAGACAGAGAGAGAGAGAGAGAGAGAGAGAGAGAGAGAGAGAGAGAGAGAGAGAGAGAGAGAGAGAGAGAGAAAGAGGTAGATAGATAGATAGATAGATAGATAGATAGATAGAGATAGATAGATAGATAGATAGATAGATAGATAGATAGATAGAGAGAGAGAGAGAGAGAGAGAGAGAGAGAGAGAGAGAGAGAGAGAGAGAGAGAGAGAGAGAGAGAGAGAGCGAGAGAGAGAGAAAGGACAGAGAGAGAGAGATAGAGAGAGAGAGAAAGAGAAAGAGAGAGAGAGAGAAAGAGAGAGAGAGAAAGAAAGAGAGAAAGAGAGAAAAGGAAAGAGAGAGAGAGAGAGAGAGAGAGAGAGAGAGAGAGAGAGAGAGAGAGAGAGAGAGAGAGAGAGAGAGAGAGAGAGAGATAAAAATCAGAATCCCTTTGAAATGCAGGCGTTTAAGCCATAGCAAGCGACGGGGAACGGAATGCACAATCAAGTACTTGAAATAAAAGAGTCACTCAGCGAGCGCTCCCGTCTTATGTGTCTCTGTTGGATCTTAAGTGGAAAAAGAGGACATAGTCTGTTGCAGTTGTTGTGTGAGTGTTTTTGTGTGTTTTTGTGTGAGTGGGTTGTGTTTGTGGGTGTTTTTGTGTGAGTGGGTTGTGTTTGTGGGTGTTTTTGTGTGGGTGGGTTGTGTTTGTGGGTGTTTTCGTGTGGGTGGGTTATGTTTGTGGGTGTTTTTGTGTGGGTGGGTTGTGTTTGTGGGTGTTTTTGTGTGGGTGGGTTGTGTTTGTGGGTGTTTTTGTGTGGGTGGGTTGTGTTTGTGGGTGTTTTTGTGTGGGTGGGTTGTGTTTGTGGGTGTTTTTGTGTGGGTGGGTTGTGTTTGTGGGTGTTTTTGTGTGAGTGGGTTGTGTTTGTGGGTGTTTTTGTGTGGGTGGGTTGTGTTTCAGGGCGTTTTTGGTGTGGGTGGGTTGTGTTTCAGGGCGTTTTTGTGTGAGTGGTCAGGTTTGTGGGTGTTTTTGTGTGGGCAGGGTTTGTGTTTAGGCGTTTTTGTGTGAGTGGGTTATGTTTGTGTTTTGTGTGGGTGGGTTGTAGCAGGGTGTTTTTGTGTGGAGTGGTCAGGTTTATAGGGTGTTTTTGTGTGAGTGGGTTGTGTTTGTATGTTTTGTGCGTGAGTGGGCCAGGTTTGTGGTTGTTTTTGTGAGTGGGCTTGTGTTTGTGGTTGTTTTTAGTGAGGGTTATGTTTGTGGGTGTATTTGTGTAAGTGGGTTGTGTTTGTGGGTGTTTGTGTGGGTGGGTCAGGCTTGTGGGTGTTTTTGTGTGAGTGGTCAGGTTTGTGGGTGTTTTTGTGTGAGTGGGTTATGTTCAGGCGTTTTGTGGGTGGGTTGTGCTTAGGTGTTTTTGTGTGGGTGGTTGTGTTTGTGGTTTTTTTGTGAGTGGGTCAGGTTTCAGGGGCGCTTTTAGTGAGTGGGCTAGGTTTAGGCGTATTTGTGGGGTGGGCTGTGTTTGGTGTTTTTTTGCAGAGTGGGTTGTGCTTCAGGTGTTTTGTAGTGAGTGGGTTGTGCTTCAGGAGGTTTTGTGTGAGTGGGTTGTGTTTCAGGGCGTTTTGTGGGTGGGCTTTGTGTTTGTGTTTTATGAGTGGCTGTGCTTCAGGGGTGTTTTGTGTGAGTGAAGGCTGAGGGTTTGTGGGTGTTTTTGTGTGGGTGGTTGTGTTGTGGGTGTTTTGTGTGTGGTTATAGTTTCAGGGCTTTGTGTGGTGGGTTGTGTTTAGGGTGTTTTTGTGTGGGTGGGTTATGTTTGTGGGTGTTTTTGTGTGAGTGGGTTATGTTTGTGGGTGTTTTTTGTGGGTGGCTGGGTACTAGGCGTTTTTCAGTGAGTGGGCTGTGTCAGGGTGTTTTTGTGTGAGTGGGTTGTGAAGCAGGGCGTTTTTGTGTGGGTGGGTTGTGTTTGTGGATGTTTTTGTGTGAGTGGGTTGTGTTTGTGGGTGTTTTTGTGTGAGTGGGTTGTGTTTGTGGGTGTTTCTTGTGTCGGGTGGGCTTATGCTCAGGCGTTTTTGCGTGGGCTTGGTCAGGTTTCAGGGCGTTTTTGGTGCGAGTGGGCTGTGCTTCAGGGCGTTTTGTGCGGGTGGTCAGGTTTCAGGGGCGTTTCGCGTGGTCATTGTGTTTCAGGGCGTTTCGGTGCGGGCGTGGGCTTGTGTTTCAGGGCGTTTCGTGCGGGTCGGTTGTGTTTGCGGGCGTTTCTTGTGCGAGTGGTCAGGCTCAGGGCGTTTTGGTGCGGGCGGGGTCATGCTCAGGGCGTTTTGTGCGGGTGGCTGTGCTTCCAGGGGCGTTTTGTGTGGGCGGGTCAGGCTCAGGGTGTTTTTGTGTGGGCGGGTCAGGCTCAGGCGTTTTTGTGCGGTCATTGTGCTCAGGGCGTTTTGTGTGGGCGGGGTCAGGCTCAGGGCGTTTTTGTGCGGGCGGGCTGCGCTCAGGGCGTTTTGTGCGGGTGGCCAGGCTCAGGGCGTTTCATGGTGCGCGCTCCATTGTGCTCAGGGCGTCTTTGCGTGGGCTGGCTGCGCTTGCGGGCGTTTCGCGTGAGCGGGTCAGGCCCAGGGCGTTTCCTTGTGGGTGGCTGTGCTTCAGGGCGTTTCTTGTGCGGGCGGGTCAGGCTCAGGGCGTTTCTTGTGCGGGCGGGTCAGGCTCAGGGCGTTTTCAGTAATATTGCGGCTCAGGGGCGTTTTGTGCGGAGTGGGTCAGCTCAGGTGCTCAGTGTGGGCGGGTCAGGTTTGCGGGGCGTTTTGTGCGGGTGGGCTTGTGCTCAGGGGCGTTTTGTGTGGGCGGGTCAGGTTTTGTGCGTTTCAGGTGGGCGGGCTTGCGGCTTCAGGGGCGTTTTGTGTGAGCGGGTCAGGCTCAGGCGTTTCGCGGGTGGGTCAGGCCCAGGGCGTTTGTGCGGGTGGCCAGGCTCAGGGCGTTTTGTGCGGGTGGACAGGCTCAGGGTGCCTTCGTGCGGGTGGTCAGGCTCAGGGCGTTTCTTGCGTGGGCGGGTCAGGTTTAGGGCGTTTTTGTGCGGGTGGGTCAGGTTTGTGGGCGTTTTTGTGTGGGTGGCTGTGTTTTTGTGCGTTTTTGTGTGGTGGGCTTTGTGGGCCTAGGGGTGTTTTCAGTGAGTGGTCAGTTTGTGGGTGTTTTTGTGTGGGTGGCTTGTGTTTTTGTGTGTTTTTGTGTGGGTGGGTTGTGTTTGTGGGTGTTTTTGTGTGAGTGGTTGTATGTTTGTGGGCGTTTTCGTGTGTAGGGTTTGTGTTTGTATGTTTTGTGTGGGTGGGTTGTGTTTGTAAGTGTTTTGTGTGGGCGGGTTGTGTTTTTGTGCGTTTTTGTGTGGGTGGGCTAGGTTTGTGGGTGTTTTGTGTGAGTGGCCAGGTTTCAGGGTGTTTTTGTGTGGTGGTTGTGTTTTTGTGTGTTTTTGTGGGTGGGTGTGGGTTGTGTTTCTCAGGGTGTTTTTGTGTGAGTGGGTTGTGTTTGTGGGTGTTTTTGTGTGGGTGGGTTGTGTTTGTGGGTGTTTTTGTGTGGGTGGGTTGTGTTTGTGTTTTTGTGTGGGTTGTTGTGTTTGTATGTTTTTGTGTGAGTGGTCAGGTTTAGGGTGTTTTGTGTGGGTGGGTTGTGTTTGTGGGTGTTTTTGTGTGGGTGGGTTGTGTTTGTGGGTGTTTTGTGTGGGGGTGGGTTGTGTTTTTGTGTGTTTTTGTGTGGTGGCTAGGTTTAGGTGTTTTTGTGTGAGTGGGTTGTGTTTGTGGGTGTTTTGTGTGGTGGGTTGTGTTTGTGTTTTTTTGTGTGGGTGGGTTGTGTTTGTGGGTGTTTTTGTGTGGTGGGTTAGGTTTGTGGGTACTTTTAGTGAGTGGGACAGGGTTTGTGGGTGTTTTTGTGGGTGGTGGGTTGTGTTTAGGATGTTTTTGTGTGTGTTTGCTGTTTGTGGGTGTTTTGTGTGAGTGGGTTGTGTTTGTAAGGGTGTTTTTGTGTGGGTGGGTTGTGCTTGTGTGGGCGTTTTTAGTGGGTGGGTTGTGTTTGTGGGTGTTTTTGTGTGAGTGGGTTGTGTTTGTGGGTGTTTTTGTGTGAGTGGGTTGTGTTTGTGGGTGTTTTTGTGTGAGTGGGTTGTGTTTGTGGGTGTTTTTGTGTGAGTGGGTTGTGTTTGTAAGGTGTAGGGAGGGAGGAAGGGAGGGGGATAGGGAGAGAGGAAAGGAGGATGGAAGGGAGGGTAGACGGTGAAGAAGCAAGGGAGGGAAGGAAGGAGGAAGGGGAAAGGGAAGAGGGAAGGAGGAAAGGGAAGGAGGGAGGGGGAAAAGAAAGGGAGGAAGAAAGGGGGAAGGAGGGAGGTAGGAAGGGAGGGAGTGATGAGTGGAGAGAAGGAAGGATGAAAGAGGTAAGGGAAAGGTAAGGATAAGAGAGGGAGG
>BOPN01000375.1:345604-348104 GCA_017312705.2 Penaeus japonicus
CATTGTCTCCTCTTTTAACTCATTCGCTTTTTCTTTTTTTCTTTTTTTCTCTTCCTTCTTTTGATATCTTTCCTTTTCTTTCTTTTCACTCTATCTTTTTCTTTCCTTTATCTTTCCTCTTTCGCTATTTTTCTTTTATTTTAATCTCTCTTTTTGATCCATTTTTATTTCCTCTCATCTTTCGTTTCTATTATTTACTTTTTTTCCTCTTTCGTTCCTCTTTTTTTTCTGCTCTTCACTATTTCTTCATTTCTTCTCTTACCTCCCTTTATATTCCCTAATCTTTTCTTTTCCTCCCTTCTCTCCTCGCTCCCTCCCTTCTCTCCTCGCTCCCTCCCTCCGCTCGCTCTCCTCCCTCTCTCCAGCCCTTCCTCCCCCTCTCCTCCCTCCTTCCTCCTTCCCCTCTTCTCCCTCCTTCTCTCCCCCTCTCCTCCCTCCTTCTCTCCCCCTCTCCTCCCTCCCTCCCCCTCATCTCCCTCCTTCCCCCTCTCCTTCCTCCCTCCCTCCCTCACCCAAATAAAACAGCAAAAGAACAAATAAACAAACAACAAATAAAACAAAGAAGAGACGAAAAGCAAACAAACAAGTAAAAAACAAAGCGGGTTTTATTTTCGTCTTCACTTTCAGGGGAAAAAGGGAAAGGACCAGGGCGAAGGGGTGAGACAAGGCTAAGGGGAGAGGGAGGGAGGAGGAGAGGAGAGAGAGAGGGAAAAGGGGAGAGGAGAGAGAGGGAAAAGGGGAGAGGAGAGTGAGGGATGGGGGGAGAGGAGTGTAAGGGAAGGGGAGAGAGGAGAGTGAGGGAAGGGGGGAGAGGAGAGTGAGGGAAGGGGAGAGGAGAGAGAGAGGGAAAAGGGGAGAGGAGAGTGAGGGAAGGGGGAGAGGAGAGAGAGAGGGAAAAGGGGAGAGGGGAGTGAGGGAAGGGGGGAGAGGGGAGGGGGGAAAGGGGGAGAGGAGAGGGAGGAAAAGAGGGAAAGGAGAGAGAGGGAAAAGGGGAGAGGGGAGTGAGGGAAGGGGGGAGAGGGGAGGGGGGAAAGGGGGAGAGGAGAGGGAGGAAAAGAGGGAAAGGAGAGGGAGGGGAAAGGGGAGAGGAGAACGAGGGAAGGAGAGAGAGAGAAGGCTGAGGGGATGGGGGAGGGGAGAGGGAGGGAAAGGGGGGAAGGAAGATAGAGGGAAGGGGATGGGAGAAAAAGGGGGGAGGGGAAAGGGGATTACGACTTAGGGGACTTGTCTCTTGTTGCAAAGGGACAATGGGACTGCAACGTCAATTCCTTGAACACAGACCTTGACTTGCTTTGAAGGGAACCGCTGTTAGATCTGAGGCCGAGATGTATATATATATTTTTTCTTTTTTTTATGTTCTGGTAATTTATATATATATATGTATATATATTTTTGTTCTTTTTTTTATGTTCTGGTAAAGTTTTTTTTTTTTTTTTTTTTTTTTTGGGGGGGGGGTGGAGAAGGGAGGGAAGGTTGAAATCATACACGTTTTTTTTTTTTTATTCTCTCTCTTTCTTTTCGGTTCTTCATTAATTTATTAATTTATGCACATTTCAAAAAAAAAATATTTGCACCTTTTTTCCTGTCCCGTTGAAGCTTGATGCATTTTTTTTTCTTTTTTTTTCTCTTTTTTGGCTATTTTTTCTTCTCTCTCTTGTTTTTGGCCTTTCACATGCTTATCAATTGATTAACATTTCTATGCATTCTCTCTCTCTCTCTCTCTCTCTCTCTCTCTCTCTCTCTCTTTCTCTTTTCCCTCTCTCTCTCCATCCTTCCTTCCTCCCTCCATTCCTTCCTCACTTCCCTCCCTCCGTCCCCCCACCCTCCTTCCCTCCCTGCCCCCTCCTCTCTCTCAATCCTTCTCCTTCCACTATTCTTCACACCACAGAGAAAAAGAAGAAAACAGATAAAAAAGAATCTTTAGTCGATGAGGGAGAACGGAGTGAAGGAGGGGGTGACGGGGGAGGGGAGGGTAGGGGAAGGGAAGAGAGGGGAGGAGGAGGAGGTATTTGTTTGCGGTCTGAGGGAGCAGGAAGAATGGAGAAGGAGAGGGGGAGGGGAGAGGGAGGGGAAGAAGGAGAGGAAGAGGAGGGGATGAGGGTAAAGGGGTGAGGGGTCAAGAGGGAGGGTGACGGGAAGGGAAAGTGGGAGGGTAAAGAGGGAGGGAAAGGGGGAGGGGGGAAGAGAAAGGGAACGGGAAGGAAGAGGGAGGATGATAGGGAGGGAAAGAGGAAGGGGAAAGAGGAAGTGAAAGGGGGAGGGAGAGAGGGAGGTTAAGGGGGAGGGAAAAAGGAAGGGGAAAGAGGAAGAGAAAGAGAGAGAGAGAGAGAGGGAGGTTAAGAGGGAGGGAAAGAGGAAGGGGAATGAGGAAGGGAAAGGGGGAGGGAAAAGGGAAGGGGAGAGAGGAAGGGAAAGGGGGAGGAAGAGAGGGAGATTAAGGGAGAGGGAAAGAGGAGGGGGAAAGAGGAAGGGAAAGGGGGACGGAGAGAAGGAGGTTAAG
>BOPN01000375.1:355604-365604 GCA_017312705.2 Penaeus japonicus
GGTAATCCTTATATATAAAAAATAACAAGTATTGTAAAGTTTAGTAGTTGCAATGAGAGCTATGGACTCACACACACACAGATACACGTTCATCCACTCGTCCACTCATCCACACCCACCCACCCACCCACCCACCCACACACACACAAACACACACACACACAGACAGACACACACACAATTTATATACAATTTACCTCGCCTTCATGTCCTCCTGCAAAAATACCTGACACCACCACATCAGCATTTCATAACAGAGTTCATACGAATGAAGAGAGAAAGGACAGACAACAGACAAGCAAAAATAAGGAGGGCGAAAATCTACGGACGAAAACTCACATTTCGCGACACGCTTTCCTTCACTGGCTTAGGATTTCTGTCAACGCTCATGATATTTTCAGCTGGAGTTTCGATAACGCGGCTCTGTGATTTGGTGACGTGAGAGACACGAGGAAATCCAACCATGATCTTTTATTTACTTTGCGTCATATTTATTTCTTTTGCGAAGAGATATAAGTTCAACGTTAAAAAAAAGAAATTAATACTGAAAAGATTTACATTGTATCTGAAATGTTCACTCACCCTAAGTGAAATTCAGCAACCCACACGTTTGACATTTTTTCAATAACCCTAAAATCTCTTGAGCTACACAAAATGAAAGAAAATGTAGCAGACTGGAATATACTGTAACATAACAAAGTATAACATATAATAAGATATAATGTAATAGGCTTCGTGTCCCTTGATAATGAATCAGAGTAATAAAACACTATATGACGCAGCATGATATAACATTGTACGATATAATAAAATAAGATTAAAAAAGGAAACTAAACCAAATCCAAAATACACACAACAAAACAACGGATAACAAATCCCTAGAATACAATAACCTAAAATAATTTCAAACTAAAAAGAAAGAAAGAAAAAATATATACATAGAGAGAATACGGCTGAGTACCATGAAACGATTCAGATCAAAACAGTATAACATGGCGTGACAAACCATAATACAGTACATCAAAACAGAATAAAAAAAAAAAACATTAAACAAAACAAACCCAACAAACAAACAAACAAAACAAACAAAAACACATACATAAATTGGAAAATAGTTACATAGCTGTGCATAGAGTTACAAATAAGTTTATGACTCTGAGTACAGTTATAGATATAGTTCCTAATGAAGTCGAAGTCCGGGATCCCTCCAGTGTTGGCGCAACCCGACAGGAGCGGAGGAGTGGCCAGCCCCTGATGAAGTGCCTCGCCGCCCGCACAGATGAATATATTATAGTCTATTAGTCATCTTAGCTTTGTTCGTGTACATGGAGAGGAATGCGTTACTGTTCATCCAAGTGTTTGCCTGTTCTGAGGTACATCCGTTGTTATTTTTATAATCACCCCCATTATCTTCATCACCGTCATCATTATGTTCATCGTTATAGTCATATATATCATTATTAATATTCTTGTTGCTATTGCTGTTTTCATTACAATTACTACAACTACTGCTGTTATTACTTTTATCATCATTATTGCTCCTATTTTCTTTAATAGTCATGATCATTGTCATTAGTATCATGAATAAAACAATGATTATAGTGAAAATGCTTGTGACAAAGATCATTATAATATTACCATTATTATGATTATTATCATCACTACTGTTATTATTATTGTTATCCTCATTTTAACTATTGTTATCATATATAAATATATGTATATATATATGTGTGTGTATATAGGAAAGATGAGGAAGAGGAAGGGGAAAATGACGATAATGAGGGCAAAGGTAAAAACAGAGAGAAGAAGAGAGGAGGAAAAGGAGGGAGAACAAATGTTAAGAGAGATAGAGAGATAGAGAGAGAGAGAGAGAGAGAGAGAGAGAGAAAGAGAAGCAAACGGAGAGAGACACACACAGACAGAGAAAGAGAGAGGGTGAAGGAGAGAGAAAGAAAAAAAAAAGAAAAATAAACAAAAAGAAAGAGAACGCGAAAAGGCAAACAAACACCCACACACCCACCCACACACACACACACACACACACACACACCCACACACACACACACACACACACACACACACACACACACACACACACACACACACACACACACACACACACACACGCACAAACATAAATAAAAAATCCCCGAGCAGAAAGAGGAAGTGGCAACGGCAAAGGAGAGCACAAACAAGGATTCAAGGACGTAGGAACAAAGAGCACCGACACAGTGCCAGAGAGATAAGGAACAGAGCCATAAACAGTGCCAGCGAGGGAATGGAGGAGGAAGAGGGAGAGAGCCAAAGAAAAGTTGAAAGAGAAATAGAAAGAGAGAGTGAGTGAGTGAGTGAATGAGAGAGAGAGAGAGAGAGAGAGAGAGAGAGAGAGAGAGAGAGAGAGAGAGAGAGAGAGAGAGAGAGAGAGAGAGAGAGAGAGAGAGAGAGAGAGAGAGAGAGAGAGAGAGAGAGAGAGAGAGAGAGAGAGAGAGAGAGAGAGAGAATGAGAGAGAGCGAAAGATGAAGAAAGAGAGATGGAATCGAATCACACTACTACCTCACATTTTCTTGTTTCTTTACCCTTGCTTCCTCCGCCTTTCCCCTACCTATTCCCCTTCTTTCTTCCCTTCCCTCTTTGCTTCTCCCCCCCCCACCTCCTCTTTCTTTTGCAGCTTCACACAAACTATGTCGGTGTAGTGAGCGAGACATCCATGTACACTTTCAATTTCATATTTTTTTACAACAGAATTCCTGGATGAGAGAGAGAGGACGGGGAAGGGGGAAAGGAAGAGGGGAAGAGAGGAAGGGAGAGGGAAGGATGATAGAAAGGAAGAGGGGAAGAGAGGAAGGGAGAGGGAAGGATGATAGAAGGGAAGAGGGGAAGGGTGGGGGAAGGAAGAAGAGAAGACACGATAGGAGAGGTTGGAGAGAGAAAGGAAGGGAGGGGAAAAAGGAAGAGGAGGGGAGTTACAGGGTAATGAAGGGGGTAAGGGTTAGTAGGATGGGCTGAGGGAAAAACTTAAGGAGGGAGGGAGGGAAAATCTTAGGGAGGGAGGGAGGGAAGCAGGGAAGGAGGGAAGGAGGGAAGGTGGGAAGGAGGCAAAGAGGGAAGGAGGAGAGGAGGGAAAGAGGGAAGTAGGGAAAGAGGGAAAACTGATACAGTGCCAGAGAGATAAGGAACAGAGCCATAAACAGTGCCAGCGAGGGAATGGAGGAGGAAGAGGGAGAGAGCCAAAGAAAAGTTGAAAGAGAGATAGGAAGAGAGAATGAGTGAGTGAATGAATGAGAGAGAGAGAGAGAGAGAGAGAGAGAGAGAGAGAGAGAGAGAGAGAGAGAGAGAGAGAGAGAGAGAGAGAGAGAGAGAGAGAGAGAGAGAGAGAGAGAGAGAGAAGAGAGAAGAGAGAAGAGAGAGAGAGAGAGAGAGAGAGAGAGAGAGAGAGAGAGAGAGAGAGAGAGAGAGAGAGAGAGAGAGAGAGAGAGAGAGAGAGAGCGAAAGATGAAGAAAGAGAGATGGAATCGAATCACACTACTACCTCACATTTTCTTGTTTCTTTACCCTTGCTTCCTCCGCCTTTCCCCTACCTATTCCCCTTCTTTCTTCCCTTCCCTCTTTGCTTCTCCCCCCCCCCACCTCCTCTTTCTTTTGCAGCTTCACACAAACTATGTCGGTGTAGTAAGCGAGACATCCATGTTCACTTTCAATTTCATTTTTTTTACAACGGAATTCCTGGATGAGAGAGAGAGGACGGGGAAGGGGGAAAGGAAGAGGGGAAGAGAGGAAGGGAGAGGGAGGGATGATAGAAGGGAAGAGGGGAAGAGAGGAAGGGAGAATGAAGGATGATAGAAAGGAAGTGGGGAAGAAAGGAAGGGAAAGGGAAGGATGATAGAAGGGAAGAGGGGAAGGGTGGGGGAAGGAAGAAGAGAAGACACGATAGGAGAGGTTGGAGAGAAAAAGGAAGGGAGGGGAAAAAGGAAGAGGAGGGGAGTTACAGGGTAATAAAGGGGATAAGGGTTAGTAGGATGGGCTGAGGGAAAAACTTAAGGAGGGAGGGAGGGAAAATCTTAAGGAGGGAGGGAGGGAAGCAGGGAAGGAGGGAAGGTGGGAAGGAGGGTAGGGGGGAAAGAAGGAAGGAGGTAAGGAGGGAAAGTGGTGGGAAGGAGGCAAAGAGGAAAGGAGGAGAGGAGGGAAAGAGGGAAGTAGGGAAAGAGGGAAGTAGGGAAAGAGGGAAAAACTGAAGGAAGGAAGGAGGGAGAGAGGGAAAGAGGTAAGGAGGGAAAAACTTAAGGAGGGAAGGAAGTTAGGAGGCACGGAGGGAAGGGATGGAAAACTTAAGGGAAGGAGGAGAGAGAGCAGGAAGGAGGGAAGGAGGAAAGGAGGGAAAAACTTGAGGAGGGAAAAACTTGAGGAGGGAAGTAGAGAATTAGAGAAATGGAATCGAGGGGGTAAGTCTATGTGTGGGGAGGAAGAGGGGTGTGGGGTGGAGATGGGGAGGTTAGAGGGGTGTGGGGTGGATATAGGGAGTAGGGGAGGGAGGAGAATAAAAGTTGGGGAACAGCCAAGGTAAAAAGAAACCGAGACAACATATTTCCCCCCTCTCACTTCTGTCCATTAAATAATGGTCTTGCAGTAGTGAAAACTCGACACTATTGTTATCAATTTTTCTCTCTCCCTTTCTTCTGCTTATCTTGTTTTTTTTTTCTTCTTCTTGCTTTATTTTGATTCTGTTACCTCTTCCCACTTATCCCGGTGATTGCATTTCCATTGCATGATTGCAAAATGTACACTGAAACGGAAGAATCTTATATGATCACACGCTTGAATTCTTGCAACTGCAGGGCGTTGCACTTTCACGAATTAAAGATATGTTGAAAATGTGTGTATGTGTGTGTGTGTGTGTTTGTGTGTGCGTGTTTGTGTTTGTGTGTGTGTTTGTGTGTGTTTGTGTGTGTGTGTGTGTTTGTGTGCGTGTGTTTGTGTGTGTGTGTGTGTGTGTGTGTGTTTGTGTGCGTGTGCGCGTGTATGTGTCTGTGTGTATCTGTTTTATGTTTGTGTCCCTGTGCTTATGTGTGTGTGTCCCTGTGAGTAGTTATGAGTGTGCGCATACGTGGGAATTCACGCGCGTGTAAGCATGTGTGCACCCACCCGTATGAACGTAATTCCAAGCCCCAATTGGGAATCTGCATCTTCCCCGTGCATGATCAGGTCATGCATTCTCAATCCTCTAGCCTCTCCCCCGCGAACATTTGCATGCGAACGAGGAAATATCTCAGTCGAAGGCACAAACTTGAGTCCGTGTGTTAAAAGTACGGCGAGGGAGGAAGTTGGTGCGCTTCCTCCGAGGCTTTTGTTTCACACGCTTCGTTAATCGCTGTTAAACGCGGGTCTTGGCATCAGATACTGAGGGAGTTTCGCGTGTCGGGGATGCTGCTCACATACCCGCGCTTCTTCTTCTTCTTCTTTTCTTCTAATTTTTTATTCATTCATTTTTTTTTATGCTAGGTTCGTGACTTCTGGATGTCTGGTAAGGTTAGGTTTGGTTGTATTACAGGCTCACACAGGTGTGTTTGTGCAGATGTGTGCATATGCATGCACATAAATATATAATGAAGAATTTGTTGACGTACACAAACACACACACACACACAAACACACACATACACACACACACACACACACACACACACAAAACATATACCTTAACACACACATACAACAGAATATATCTCTAAAAAAGGAAGCTCTATTACGGAAGTGTGTTTGGATAAGGGCAACGCTTAATCGGCTTGACTCTATTGGCTCAAATATGGAAGCGAAAATACACAGGAAAAGGATGATTCGAAAATATCACACCCGAAGTTTGTTCCAATCTCCTTTGTGCAAATCCAGTCAGTGTAAATCCAGAGTTTATGTAAATCCAGAGACAGTGTAAATCCAGTTTATGTAATTCCAGTTTGTGTAAATCCAGAGTTTATGTAAATCCAGAGACGGTGTAAATCCAGTTTATGTAAATCCAGGGTTCATATAAATCTAGTTAGTGTAAATCCAGAGTTTGTGTAAATCCAATTTGCGTAAATCCAGTTGACGCGTCTTTCGTACTCCATGAATACGATTTACTTAAATGGGACAGAAGAGGTAGTAAATAAAAAGAGGAAGGAGGAAGAAGAAGGAAAAGAAGACGATGACGAAGCAGGTGGAGGAAGAAGAAGAGGGAGAGGAAGAAAGAAACGATGTTGAGGAGGAGGGAAGAGTAAGAAGGGAATAAGACAATAGCGAAGAAAAAGAGCAGAAATGATAAGAGGAGGAGGGGAAGGAGAAGGAGGAGAAGGAGGAGAAGGAGAAGGAGAGGAAGGAGAAGGAAAAGGAGAAAGAGAAAGAGGAGGAGGAGGAGGAGGCAGAAAAAGAGGAAGAAGAAGAAGACAAAGATCGCTAAAAAGAACATTAAGAGGAAGAAGAGATGGCAGAAGAAAATGAAGAAAAAGAGACAGAGCGAGAGAGAGAAAGAGTGAGATAGATAGATAGCTACATAGATCGATAGAAAGAGTGAGTGAATATGAGAGTGAGTGAATATGAGAGTCAGGGGAGGAAGAAGGAGAAAAAGCGAACAAAGATAGATAGATAGATAGATAAATAGATAGATAGATAGATAGATAGATAGATAGATAGATAGATAGATAGAGAGAGAGAGAGAGAGAGAGAGAGAGAGAGAAGAGAGAGAGAGAGAGAGAGAGAGAGAGAGAGAGAGAGAGAGAGAGAGAGAGAGAGAGAGAGAGAGAGAGAGAGAGAGAGAGAGAGAGAGAGAGAAAGACAAAGAGAAAGAGAGAGAGAGAGAGAGAGAGAGAGAGAGAGAGAGAGAGAGAGAGAGAGAGAGAGAGAGAGAGAGAGAGAGAGAGAGAGAGAGAGAACGAATAGAGAGAGAGAAAGAGAAAGAGAAAGAGAAAGAGAGAGAGAGAGAGAAGAAAGAAGAGACCCAGGAAACGATTTTAAGCACTCCTGGGATAAGCCTCTTATTAAACATGCACATCTTAATACAGCAATTTCGAGCCAAAGATAATTAGGGGAGGGAATCCACAAGGGAAGAGAGCCAATTAGATCTTAGACTCGGTTCTTATCTGTGCGTTTACCTTTCTTTCTCACTCACTTTCTCTTACTCTCTGTCTGTCTGTCTCCTTCTCTCTCTCTCTCTCTCCTACCCCCTTTTTGTCTGTCTGAGACAGAACCCCCCCCCCCCCTTCTCTGTCTGTCTCCTTCTCTCTCACTCTCTCTTCATCTCTCTCTCTCTCTCTCTCTCTCTCTCTCTCTCTCTCTTCCTCCCTACCCCCCTCTTTATTTGTCTCCTTCTTTTTCTCTCTCTTCATCCACTTTCTGTCTATCTGACTGGGTCTTTCTCTCTCTCTCTCTCTCTCTTTCTCTCTCTCTCTCTCTCTCTCTCTCTCTCTCTCTCTCTCTCTCTCTCTCTCTCTCTCTCTCTCTCTCTCTCTCTCTCTTCCTCCCAACCCCCACTTTCTGTCTATCTGCCTGTCTCCTCTTTCTTTCTTCTCCTTGTAATAGTATAATCTCCTCTCGCATCTTTTTGTAGATGGGAAATAGAAGGGAGTGGAGGTGAGGGGAGGGGAGGGGTGGGGAGGTGAGGGGAGGGGAGGGGAGGGGTGGGGAGGTGAGGGGAGGGGAGGGGTGGGGAGGTGAGGGAAGGGGGATTGTCTGTGTTATTTCTTGCATGCGGGAGATGTAATTGGAGTGAGAGGAGCGCAAGGGAATCTGTATATAGATTTAACTTGGAAAATTTGCAAAAACTTAATTACATGATTATTTGTGTACTAAAACATTTACGTCTAAATACAAATGGGATGTTTATATATGCAAATCACTTTGTTACAGTTGATAAACTATTAAACGGAGAATGCTAAAATCAACAAAATGTTTATGACTGAGAGCTGCAACACCTTTACCCATCGTAATGTTGCAGCTTGCAATAATGAAATGGAGGATCCGGAGGACTAACAAATTATCACGTACCTGGATTTTTCTATTTCGTATAACATATCCATATGTGAATTCTACAAATTAATGTCGTGTCCCTTTGCTAACTCACTGCGCTTTCTCTTGACTATTTGCTTCGTGTTTGGTCTGACTCACTTTTCACTTTCCTGCCCCTCTCTGCTTCTCGATTTTATTTGCAATTCCTTTTAATACTTTCCATCAATTTCCGCTTTCGTGCTTGCCTGTTGCCACGTGTCCATTATATTTCATCCATTATTTTGAAACCAATGGAGAGTAGTGAAACATGGCGGGCGAGGACCTTAGATTTATCCCAAACTATACGTTTCTATCAACACATCTCCTTTGTATAGATTCCCAGGAAAGAGTTGGGTTTCTAAGGACTGGGATTGACGGAAGTGGAAAGAGAATAATTGAAATAAACAAAACAATTAAAACAAGTAAATACACTACAAAGAGCAACATGAAAAATATAAAACCAGTTATTTGTAGAATGGGATACGCGGTCGCAAGTTCCCAGCGGATGTCAGAACTTCAAAATGATTCAAGGCTGGAGAGTTTGCTCTTTAGCCGCGTCACATAAGCATCTCGCATGTCCGTCTACATCGTAACACTCTTCCATTTCAACTGTAACACAGGAATTACTTTCGATAATGTCCTAGTGTTCGTTACACAGGCTTGTTTGTGAAGCTTTAGTGCCAACTGTCTTACTCACATTATTCTGATGTCATACTATGTAGATCTATTGAAGCTTGTTTGATGTGAAGGAAGTGTGTGTGTGTATGTGTTTGTTTGTGCATATAAATGAAGACATACATACCCACATACCCATACACACATAAACACACAAAGACACAGACACACACACAAAGGCACACACACACACGAACACACACACACACACACACAGACACTTACACACACACAAAGGCACACACACATGTCCACACACAAACACACACTGTATCACTTGGAAAGGCAAACAATGAAACAAAAATATTTTTTGAAAATTAAACGTTGAATTCAAAAGGGCAACGGAATACCTTCCTTTCTGAGTTGTTGTTTTTTTCTTTATCAATTTACCTACCCCCTCCTCCTCACCCTCCCACCAAAAAGAAAGAAAACAAAATATGAAAACGAAATGTAGAAATGCACTTTCCTTGTTATTTTCTAAAACACTCCAAAATTCACAACGATCTATATATTCTCATAGCATGTCACATTCCCTCTATTTACCAAAGCAGCTTATGTATGCTTAAATGTCCTTTTCGAAAACTTTTTTTTTTTTTTTTTGCACTTATTTCAACACTCCAAATATATTCTTTTTGGCTTTTGTTGTGCCAAGAGTAATGCATTTTTGGGTAGTGCCGGTCTGTTAGCCAACAGTACATGAACGTTGAATATTTTTGCAAGGACGGCTGTGCTCCAGTGCAGAGGGAAATGAACACTCTACTGTTACCGAAACAAGTGTAATACGTTTCTGAAAAATGATTGTGTGTGTGTGTGTTTTTCCTTTTTAATTCCCCCTTTCTTTTACCTATTTCTGATTGTTTTTTTTTTCTTCAAAATTTTCTTCTTTCATTTTTTTCAAGTTATTTCTCTATCTCTCTGTTATTTTTTTTTTACTCTCTCTCATTTCCTCTCTTACATCTTCCTTTTTTTTCCTCCCTCCTTGCCTCCATATTCTCTCTCTCTCTCTCTCTCTCTCTCTCTCTCACCTTTCATCTATCTATCGATCTAGCTATCTAGCCCTCTCTCTCTCTCTCCATCTATCTACTTTCATCTTTCTCCCCTTCCTCTTCTCTATCAACCCTTTCCCCTCTTCCCAAGATCTCCAAGAGACGAAATAGTCTCCCCTTACCCCCTCCCCCCCCAGCCCCCCACCAAGCCGCTTTTCGAAAGACGCGTGGTAGGACAGTCTCGGGAGATCCTTTTTTTTTTCTTTCTTTTTTCTTTTTTCCTTTCCCTTTCTGACAGGACTCCGGCCTCCCCGCCCCCCCCCCT
>BOPN01000375.1:373104-375604 GCA_017312705.2 Penaeus japonicus
TATATATATAGACAAGAAGGAGACCAATAGAAATATAGGGAAAATAGAAAAAAATAATATAGATATAGACAAGAGAAAAACAAATAGATATAAAAACACGAAAGAGACATATAGAAATATACAGAAGAAAGACAAATAGACATATAGACAAGAGAGAGAGAAAATAATAAAAAGAGAAGAGAAAGACCAATAACCAGAATTATGGAACGAAATGATAGCAATGAGACAAATAGACATACAGACATATAGACCTATCAACTAATCAGACAAAGAAGGTAATGTCGATAAACACAATAAAAAGAATGAAACAATAACAATAAAATAGATTGATAAACGAACAAACACACAGAAAAACGTAAACAAACAAACACACAGAAAAAAAACAGATAAACAAACAAACACAAGCCAGACTTGGTCAAAACCTGAAAAAAAAGTTAGCTGATTAATTAGATATTCTCTTTATAAATTTCAAAATCGGAAATTGCAAATCTCAAAACAAACGTAGGCGGTGTATGAGATATGCTGAAGAAGATGGAAAAGAAGATGGAGAAGAAGATGGAGAAGGAGATGATAAAGGAGAAGGTAAAAGTAGAGAAGAAGGAAATGGAGAAAAATAATAAGGAGAAGTAGAGGAAGATTAAGATGATGAAGAAGAAGAGGAAGATTAAGATGATGAAGAAGAAGAGGAAGATTAAGATGATGAAGAAGAAGAGGAAGATTAAGATGATGAAGAAGAAGAGGAAGATTAAGATGATGAAGAAGAAGAGGAAGATTAAGATGATGAAGAAGAAGAGGAAGATTAAGATGATGAAGAAGAAGAGGAAGATTAAGATGATGAAGAAGAAGAGGAAGATTAAGATGATGAAGAAGAAGAAGATAGAAAAGAGGCAGAAGATGAGAAGGATAAGAAGAAGATGGAAAAGACGAAGAAAAATATGGCGAAGAAGAAGATGAAGAAGGAGACGATAAAGAAACAAAAGATGGTGGAGACTAAGAAGAAAAAGAATAAAGAGAAAAAGATAAAGGAAAAGAAAACGGGGATGGAGAATATAAAGATGGGAAAGAAACAAATAAAGAGGAAAGAAGAGAGGGATGATGAAAAAAAAAAAAAACATGAGAAGAAGCACGAAGGAAAGAAAAAGGATAAGAAAAATAGGAGAAAAAAATCACGAAAAGAAAAATGAACAATAAGAAAAAATAAGTAAGAAATAATGAAAGAAAGGAGAAGAAAACAAAGAGATCCCAACTTGATGAACCAAGAATGGAAACGAAAAAGGAAGAAATAGAAAGAAAGGAAGAGAGAAATAAACAAATAAAAAAGAAAGATTCAAACTTCACTTAGTCAATTTACAAGAAAAGGAAATAAAAAAGAACAAACAAGCAAAAAAAAAAAAAAAAAAAAAAAAAAAAAAAAAAAAAAAAAAAAAAAAAAAAAAAAAAAATCCTCCATAGTCTATTTCCTGTATCCATAAAAAAAAACGAAATCGCCGAAAAAAAAGAATCAAAGAAAAAACATGTAAACAAATAACAAACAATATAGACAAAAACCAAACCAAACCAAAAGAAAAAAACAACAACAAAGATCTAAATTCCCCCACATCTATTCCCAATCGCTCGTTCGTTCGTTCGCTCGTAGCAAATTGTCCGGGTCAAAAATCAAAGGATTCGGATGCCGGCAGAAAGCATCAGGCAACGAATCGGAAACAGTGTCGAAACAGCGTCGAAAATACGAGTTCGAACGTTCGAGACAGTAACAACATGGCGTTAATGTATTTGGGGGATTTGATTGTACGCTTCGGGTGATCTTGACTGAACTTTGGGGGGTGGGTCGGGGGGGATGGGAGGAAAGGGTTGAGGGGGTGAGGAATAGCAGGAGGGAGTGGGGAAGGGGGGGGTGGAAGATGAGAATAGGAGATGGTGGGACGGAGATGGAGAAATAGGTTATGTGTGTGTGTGTGGGTGTGTGTGGAGGGGGGTTAGGGAATCGGTGGCGGGGGGTTGGGGGATGGGTGGTGGAGGGGGGGGGGAAGGTGTGGGGTAAGGAAGGTGAGGGTATTGGGGATAAGTGGTGGGAATGAGGAAGGGGGGTGAAGGGTTGGGGTTGAATGGGGTTAGGAAGGTTGCTGCAGTGTGATCTTCCATCCTTTCTATATCCCCCTTTATCTTCTTGGTCCAACCCCCTCTCCCCTCTTTCCAATTCCATACTTCCATCACTTATGTTACATGTAAAATCTTACACAAATTAGATTTCGTTGTCATTACATTTGTCTAACGTTCTGGTTATGATTTACTTAATTTGCATAGTCATATGAGACGGGTGTTCTTCTTAATTAACAAATGGAAATACTATACCAATTTTCCCTTTGTCTTTGTGTCTCTCCCTCTCTTTCGATTTGTCTCTCTTTTCTCTCTTTATTTTCTTTTCACTTGATAACATACTTCGTATCTTTATCCCAAAATTTCCTAAAAAGAAAAAAGAAAGAAAGAAAGAAAGAAAGAA
>BOPN01000375.1:383104-390604 GCA_017312705.2 Penaeus japonicus
TAATCAGAGAGAATGGCACTCTGAGGAGGTATTTATCCTTCGTGAGTGCCACTAGATGCACAGGAGATCGTGCTGTTGCTTGAGTGACTCGTTTGAGTGAGTTGACATCGTGAGTTACTTGAGTGGGTTGCTTGAGTGAATTGTTTCCGTGAGCTGTTTTGAGTGTGTTGCTTGAGTAAACTATTCGAACCATAGAAGGTCGTGTTGTTGCTTGAATTAGTTGCTTGCGTTGATTGAGTGGGTTGCTTGGGTGAATTGCTTGAGTGTGTTGCTCGAATGAATGCCATTAGAAGCACGGAGGGTCGCGTTGTTGTTTGACTTATTTGCTTCCGTGAGTTGCTTGAAAAAGTTGCTTGAGTGAGTTGTTTGCATAATAATAATAACAATAACAGATACATTCGATAAATGAATAAACACAATACATTCAAGCAAACGCGCACACTAACACAAACACACACACACACACACACAAACACACACACACACACACATACACAAACACACACACACACATACACAACACATTCATATATTTGTACAGACACACTAGGTAGAGCGAACGAGCATGTTTATACCTCCCTGGTGAGTAATTAAATGTTCACTCTAGCTTTTTGCGTTGATTTATTGAACTGACTCTCTCTCTCTCTCCCTCTCTCTCTCTCTCTCTCTCTCTCTCTCTCTCTCTCTCTCTCTCTCTCTCTCTCTCTCTCTCTCTCTCTCTCTCTCTCTCTCTCTCTTTCTCTTTCTCTCTCTTGCTCTCTTCACGTCTCTTTGTTTTTATCTGTTTATATATCTTTCCCTTCTTCGTCTCTCTCTCTCTCTCTCTCTCTCTCTCTCTCTCTCTCTCTCTCTCTCTCTCTCTCTCTCTTTCTCTCTCCCTCCCTCCCTTCCCCCCTCTCTCTGCCTCTCCCTTTCCCTCTTTTCTTTACCCTCTCTTTGTCTCTGACTATTTCCATCTTTTCCTCTCACCCTTCCCCCCCCCCGCCACCCCCTCTCTTTCTCACGTTCCCTCCAACTCTTCCGCTTTCTCCTTCTCTCTTTCTTCTTCTCTCCATTACTTACTGTCTTTAACATTCTCTTCCTCCCCCTCTCTCTTGCTCTCCCTTCCTCTCTTCTTTCCTTTATCCATCCCTTTCTCTCCCACCCTACTCTTCCTCCCTCATTCTCTCCCTATCTCTCCCCCTCATTTCCCTCACTCTCCCTCCCATCCCCTCTCTCTCCCTCCCTTCCCCTCTCTCTTCCTCTCTTTCCCTCCCTCCCCCTCTCTTCCTCCCTCCGTCCGTCCTTCCTTCCTCCCTAACTCAACCTCCCCTGCCCCCCCCCCCCACCTTCTCTCTCTCTCTCTCTCTCTCCCTCTCTTTCCCTCCCTCCCCCTCTCTTCCTCCCTCTCTCTCTCCCTTCCCCCCCTCTCTCTTCCTCTCTTTCCCTCCCTCCCCCTCTCTTCCTCCCTCCGCCCGTCCTTCCGTCCTTCCTTCTTCCCTAATTCAACCCCCCCCTCACCCTCCCTCACCTCCCCCCCCCACCCTCCCTCTCATGCTCCGCGCCTCCCAAACAAAGCGAGAGAGTTGACCTCGACGACCGGATTATGCAAATGAAGAATCAACATTAATGCGGATTGCTTTCGCCTTGCAGAATGCTAAAGTAACTTTGCAAGAAAAAAAAAAAGAAGGAGAAAGAAAGAAAGAAAGAAAGAAAAAACAAGCAGGGTAATTCCATTACTTTTTCTGTTCTTCTTGGAAAAAAGGTCAAAGCTGATTACTTATAGATGGAGAGAAGGAGAAGGAAAATAAGAAGAGGAAAAGAAGAGGAAGAAAAGAGGAGAAACGGGGGAAAATGGGGGAAAAAGGATAAGAAGAAAGAAAAAGCGTGAGGAATGGAGAATTAGAAAGGAAAAGAATAGATAAAGAAAATAGGAAAACGTGAAAGAATAGAAAAAAAAGGAAAAGGGAAAAAGGAAGAAAGAAAGGAAAGAGAAGACAAAGAAAAAAATAAGGAAAGAGGGGAAAATAAGGAAAGAAGGGAAGAAAAAACGTCTCAGGTCATACATTTCTTTGGTGAAGGTACGGAATGAAAAGGTGAGATTGGGTCAAATCAAAAATCTCCGGTGGATGTTTAGACTTGAATTATTTCGTTATTTGTTGTATGGTTATAAATCTTTGTCTTTGTTCCTTTTTCTGTTTGTGTTTGTTTGTTGTTCGTCTATTTCCCCCTCCCTCCCTTCCCTCTCTCTCTCTCTCTTCCTCCTCTGGCTCTCTCTCTCTCTCTCTCTTTCTCTCATTGAGAGAGACATTTACATATTGCATATTGCAATATCTATAATCACGAATTTGTCTAAGTCCTCTTTGCAAAATATCAACCCGAACTTTTCATTATCATTGTTCTTATCATCATAATCCTTTTTGTTCTCAGTCTATGATATCAATTGCAAGAGTATTATCTTTATTATAATAATTGTCATTAGTTTTATTATCATTCAAACTATTATCATCATTATTGACATTATTTTCATTATTACTATTACCATAATTGTTATTGTTGATAGATATCTTTTTATTAGGGGGGAGGGGGAAGGGGAGGTGCCCCTCCATCTCTACCCTATCTCCACCTCATAAAACCACAAACAACTAACTTACTCTAACCCAAAATATTCCCACTCGTCCACTTGAACCTCCACCTCTGCCTCCACCATCACCTCCTCCACTCAATATATTCCTATACGTCCGCTTGAACCTCCATCTCCACCTCTGCCTCCACCAGCACCTCCTCCACTCAATATATTTCCACTCGTCCACTTGAACCTCCACCTCCACTTTCACTTCCACTTCCACCTCCTCCTCCAACACCCCCTCCACTTCCATCTCCTCCCCCACCTCAATCTCCACCGCCTCCCCCTCCCCCTCCCCCTTCTCCCTTCCCTCCCACCATCCCCTCCACCATCAACTACCTCTCCCCCTCCCCCTCCCCCTCCCCTCCCCTTCTCCTCGCCCCTCCCCCTCCTCCGATCCCTCCCACCATCCCCTCTACCTTCAACTCCCTCTCTCCCTCCCCCTCCCCTCCACCCCACCCCCTTCCCCTCCACCCCACCCCCTCCCTCTCCTCCTTAACCGCTCGAGCAAAAAAAAAAAAAAAGAAAAAAACAAAAAAAAAAAAAAACGAGACAGTAATCCTTGTCTCTAATCGGGACACTCCACGATTAAACTTCCGGTCCTTCGAAAGCTGCCCTCCGCGTGGCCCTCTCCGATAAAGTTCCCTCCGGATGGTCAATAAAACAGGTCGAAGAGGGGGGAGGGGGTGGGGTTAGATGGTGGGGGGGGTAGGGGATGAGGGTCAAGGTCAGGGGATAAGGTCAGAGCGAGGCGAGCGAGAGACAGAGGTTATAAACCAGGTCGAATGAATGATTTTGAGCGGCGGTGCTGTTGTTCTTCACAGAGAGGGAGGAGGGAGGGAGAGGGGAGAGGGGAGAGGGGAGATGGGAGAGGGAAGGAAGGAGGGAAAGGGGAGAGGGAAGGAAGGAGGGAAAGGGGAGAGGGAAGGAAGGAGGGAGAGGGAAAGAGGGGGAGCTGGAGGAAGGGAAGGAGGGGGAGCTGGAGGGAGGGAAGGAGGGAGAGTGAAAGAGAGAGGGAGAGAGGGGAAAGGGGGAGGGAGAGAAGGAGGGGGAACTGGAGGGGAAGGAAGGAGGAAGAGTGAAAGAGAGGGAAGGAGAGGGAGAGTGAAAGAGAGGGAGGAAAGGGGGAGGAGAGAGAAGGAGGGGAGCTGGAGGGGGAGGGAAGGAGGAAGAGTGAGAAAGAAAGGGAAGGAGGGAAGAGAAAGAGAGAGAGGGAAAGGGGGAGGGGAGAGAAGGAGGGGGAGTTGGAGGGAGGGAAGGAGGAAGAGAGAAAGAGAGAGGGAGAGGGAAAGGGGGAGGGAGAGAAGGAGGGGGAACTGGAGGGAAGGAAGGAGGAAGAGTGAAAGAGAGAGGGAAGGAGGGAGAGAGAAAGAGAGAGGGAGAGGGAAAGGGGGAGGGAGAGAAGGAGGGGGAGCTGGAGGGAGGGAAGGAGGAAGAGTGAAAGAGAGAAGGAAGGAGGGGGAATTGGAGGGAGAGAAGGAGGGAGAGTGAAAGAGAGAGGGAGAGGGAAGGAGGGAGGGAGAGAGGGAGGGGGAGCTGGAGAGAATTAAGAAGAAAGAGAAAGCGAGTGAGAGGAGAAAGAGAAATAGAGAGAGTGAAAGAGAGAGAGCGAGAGAGAGAGAGAGAGAGAGAGAGAGAGAGAGAGAGAGAGAGAGAGAGAGAGAGAGAGAGAGAGAGAGAGAGAGAGAGAGAGAGAGAGAGAGAGAGAGAGAGAGAGAGAGAGAGAGAGAGAGAAATAGATAGACAGATGGATGGGGAATTAGCGATAGAAAGAAAGAAAATATTTTCCAATTTTTTGTTTTCCAACTCACTGGTTCTTCAATACAAAAAGTTGCATTAGCAGTTAACAAAACAAGAAGGAAAAATAAAACAAGCAGATAACAAAGCAATGTGAACAATGGAGCAAAATAATGAAGATAGAAAGAAATTTTTCAGATAGAAAGAAACTGAAAAAAAAAGTTTATGCGAAAGGAAAGTAAAAATGATACAAAACAAAACACTCAAATGTATCGACTGGCTTCCCCCCCCCCCTCTCTCTTTCTCTCTCTCCTCCCATCCCCCCTCTCTCTTTCTGTGTGTATGCATAACATATATATATATATATATATATATATATATATATATATATATATATATATATATATATATACATATATATATATATATATATATATATATATATATATATATATATATATATATATATATATATATAAGTATATATATATGTGTATATATATATATATATATATATATATATATATATATATATATATATATATATATATATATATATATATATATATGTATACTGTATATACATATATATATATATATATATATATATATATATATATATAATATATGTATGTATATATATATATATATATATATATATATATATATATATATATATATATATATATATATATATATATATATAAAAACACACACACACACACACACACACACACACACACACACACACACACACACACACACACACACACACACACACACACACACACACACACACACACACACACACACACACATATATATATATATATATATATATATATATATATATATATATATATATATATATATATATACATATATGTATGTATGTGTGTGTGTGTGTGTATGTGTGTATGTGTGTAAACACACACACATTGTTTTTTTTGTTACTAATATCACCTCTACTTAGCTAAAACGGTTATTTTTTGAGAAATGGTAAAGAGAGAGAATCATAAAACTAAAATTAATAAGTGAATTAATAAATAGGTAAAATAAAATAAAAGAATACGATGAATAATTTAATTCCGTTTCCCTCAAAGACCTCTCTTTTCCTCCCCTTCCTTCTTCTCATCTTTCCCCTACTTTCCCCTCATTTCCAAGACGTTTCTCTTTCGTTCTGCCAATAGCTCTACTAATCTATTAATTCCGCTCTACCTAATCCCCTAATCCTCGCCCATAAACTGGCTAATCTTGCATGTAATCACAGCAATGACGTCACAGTCTTCTGGTTTTGTTCATTCTTGGGCAAGGGTCTTTTTTTTTTTTTTTTTTTTGGGGGGGGGGGGGTGATGTGTGTGTTTTTGCTTTTAAGAATGTATGTGTGTGGGATTGTGTGCAGGTGTGTGTATTTGTATGTGCTTATGTATGTCTATCTGTGTGTGTGTATGCGTGTGTGCATGTGTGGGTATGTTGTTTTATGGTTATTTTTCTGTTTTAGCTCTCTCTCTCTCTCATTCCCTCTACTTCCCCCATCTATCTCTCTTTCTCTCATTCCCTCTCTCTCTATCTCTTTCTTTATCTGACTTTTCGTTTTGGTCTATTAGCAATCCGTCTATCTACCTATCTACATAGGTACCTCTCTACCTTCCTATATATTTCATCATTTCTCTTATGCATCTTTTCTTTCTTTCTCCTTCTCTCAAAATGATATCTTGAGGTTGATTTTTGTTGTTTGTTTTCTTTGTTTTTCTGTTTCGTTGTTTCCTTATTTCTATCTATTTATTTTTTTAATTCCTCATCAAAATCATGATTATCTGAATCTTGTTCTTCAATTTCCGATGTCCATTTTCTTTTCCCTTTTTTATGTCACTATTCTATCACATTTTCTCATTTACGTCACACACATATACCGAAACGAACACACACATATCCTAACTCATACATACACATATCCTAACACACACACACACACACACACACACACACTCACAAACACCCCCCTCACCAACACACCTACCCAAACACCCCCATCCCTTCCCCACTACACAACCCCCTTCCACCCCCCCCACACAACCCCCATCCCTTCCCCACTACACCCCCCCCCACACACACACACACGCACACGCACCTGTCACGCAAAGTCGCAGCAGCCACGTAAATCAGACATTTTCTCGCTTCAACCTTTACTAAGACTGATATACGACGGCGGACGGAGAGTGTCAAGGAAGGGGTGGGGGGAGGGGGGAGGGTTTTGTGACAGGAAGGGGTGTACCGGTGTTTCGGGGGGGGGGGGGGGGTCCTGACAAGGAGAGAGATGGATGGGAGGATGGAAGAGAGGAGGGATGGATAGAAATAGTAGGAGAAGAAGAAGATGAAGGGAGAGAGAGAGAGAGAGAGAGAGAGAGAGAGAGAGAGAGAGAGAGAGAGAGAGAGAGAGAGAGAGAGAGAGAGAGAGAGAGAGAGAGAGAGAGAGAGAGAGAGAGAGAGAGAGAGAGAGAGAGAGAGAGAGAGAGAGAGAGAGAGAGAGAGAGAGAGAGAGAGAGAGAGAGAGAGAGAGAGAGAGAAAGAGAAAGAGAGAGAAGAGAGAGAGAGAGAGAGAGAGAGAGAGAGAGAGAGAGAGAGAGAGAGAGAGAGAGAAAGAGAAAGAGAGAGAAAGAGAGAAAGAGAAAGAGAGAGAGAAAGAGAGAGAGAGAGAGAGAGAGAGAGAGAGCAAGCAGAGAAAGAGGATGTGTCTTTATGTGTACTACAGAAGAAGAGGGGAGTGATTGGCAGTTCTGAAACTTTCCCCGAAGAGCATCACGGGAGGAACGGACACGCAAAACAAGTGAAAGGAGAAGGAAAGACCGCCAGAATGTTTAAACATATACGCATTTATTTATTTATCTGTTTGTATATCTATCTTCCCTCCCTATATGTTCTCTATCTATCTTCCTCCTATCTATCTATGCATATTTATCTGCTCATCTGTCTCTCTCTCTCTCTCTCTCTCTCTCTCTCTCTCTCTTTCTTTCTCTCTCTCTCTCTCTCTCTTTCTTTCTCTCTCTCTCTCTCTCTCTTTCTTTTCTCTCTCTCTCTCTCTCTCTCTCTCTCTCTCTCTCTCTCTCTCTCTCTCTCTCTCTCTCTCTCTCTCTCTCTCTCTCTCTCTCTCTCTCTCT
>BOPN01000375.1:415144-422644 GCA_017312705.2 Penaeus japonicus
ATATTAATATGTGTGCGTGTATGTGTGTGTGATAGATATATATGTGTATGTGTGTCTGTGTGTTCGTGTGTATGTGACAGCCATTTCTGTAGCAGTGGCCTGCAGCAATTTCCCGAGTTTCTGTTTAAGTATGCGTATCTCATCCTCCTCTGCCAGTAAATACAGCCCGTATGAACGTACTTCTGGACGTGAATTCTCGGAGCCGAAGAGATACAAATTATGGACTGTTTTTTTTTTTTTTTTTTTTTTTTCCTCTTCTTTTTTTTCTCTCAAATTAAAGCATTAAGTGACCTTGTAGAATAGCAAGGCGTGTTGGCAGATGGCAAATTAAGAGTGCAGAAGGTCTTTGCAAAGTGGTTTAGTTTTGTCAACGTGAATGAGAGATGAAGTTGATATTTGAGTTGTTGGTTTAATTAGAACACGGTATTTTCTTTCTTTTGTTTCTTCTTTCTTTGTGTTATTTCTTGTTGTATTCTCTACCTGTTATTATTATTATTTTTTATTATTTATTTATTTCATTTTATTTTATTTTTTTTTTTTTTTTTTTTTTTTTTTTTTTTTTTTTTTTTTTTTTGTTCCTATCTTCTTCTTCTTCTTCCGCTTCTTCGTCCTTATCCTCCTCTCCTCTTCTTCTACTTCCACCTCCTCCATATACAAATAATTTGCTAAAGAAGAAGACGAAAATAGACAAAAATTGATGATAATAGGTTTGTTAGAATAGATAATGAGGGACAAAATTACATGAAAATTGATATAGATTGAAAAAAAAAATAGATGAGAGTAGGTAAAGATAGACAAAATAAATAAATAGGCAGAATTAGATAAAAACTGATAGAGACAAAAACCGAGAAGAATAGATAGATAAAGACAAAAATAAAATAAAAGTAGATAGAAATAGATAAAACAAATACAGATAGACAAAACTAGATAAGAATAAATAAATAGACAAAATAGATAAAAATAGATAGAGATCGACAACAAAAGATAAGAATATATAAAGATAAACAAAAATAGATAGAGCCAGATACATAAAAATAGAAGTCCCCGTGTTTGCCCTTTCATACATGTCCTCAAATAATTCTGTCATATTACCAATCCTTAAAAGGCAAGAGAAAAATAGCAATACCACTTCACTCGCTCTCTTCATAACAAAAGTGAATTACAAGTCTGAAATATTGCATAATGGAGGGTTTTTATAACCATGTTTCCCCCGCAGCATATATACTTCATTGCTGTCGTTGTCTTTTTAACTTTGTACAGTATGATGAAAAGATAACAGATTGGTATTTCCACTGTATGATTGCACAAACTTTATGAGACAGACGAGGAGAGGGGGGGGACGGGGTATGGAGAGAGAGGGGGGGGAGATGGCCGCTTGCCTGGTCAATCAAATATTTGATGGTTCTCAAATCCCGATTGATAGGGAGTGAGTGATAAACAAACACAGGATGAGAGTCTGGCGTCAGAAATATGACAAAAAATGACATCGTTACGTGACAGCAGCTCGGATTGAGAGTAGGGTGACGAAGTGCTAAATGCAGAGAATGAAACAGTGGAAAGGTCAAAAGCAAGAGTGGAAGCAAATGCTTTCAAAAGGATATGTATGTATGTGTGTTTGTGTGTGTGTGTGTGTGTGTGTGAAAGATGGTAGAATGCAGTCTGTCAATCCGACCCGTCAGATTGACAGACCCGGCCCTGAATCCAATAGACCACATGACCCACTAAAAGAATTGTCTAACCAGACGTCTTACAACCGTCATGGAATTTACTTATGTGCTCATAGCAGAGCACTGATAGCGAGGTTTTACATACAATTCCCGTGGGCACCCGGCAGCAATGCATCAGATATTCAAGTCCCAAGTATATTCAAGTATATTCATATATATATATATATATATATATATATATATATATATATATATATATACATAGATAGATATAGATATAGATATATATACATATTTCTCCTTTTCCCTCTTTTCCAACAGATTTTTGAACATGTACACACATACTAAAACCAACAACAACAACAAAAAAAAAGGTGCACACAAAATGATGACGTCACTCTTCTTACTCCTCCTGACAGTCCGACTGGAAATGTCAGAATATGAGGACTAATTATGAGAATTAATATATTTCTCATTCCCTTTTCTCCAACATTGCCATGCAAATGCAATCAGCCATAAGAAGGATAATTATTGTATAGTTATTACAGAAATGATCCGATTATCAGTGCTCTTGAAAGCAACTTGTTAGTTAAAGGAAAAGGTGGGGTTCAATTACGTGTAGAGGACTTTTGAAATGATAAGTAATAATGACTATGACAACGGCGATGATAATGATATTGAAATATCTATGATTATTATTATAATACGAACGATGGTGATAACGATAATGAAAGGAATAACAAAAATTATCATAATAATAACTATGATAATGATGAGAATGATAATAATAAAGATGACAAAAATGAGAATGTTAATAAATTTCTTTGTAATGATAGTAATAATGATAATAATAATGATAATGATGATGATGTTCATGATGATAATAATGATGATAACAGTAACAATAATAATAATTGTTATGAGAACAATAATGATAATAATAACGGAAAAATAATGATAATTATAAAAATGAGGAGGAGGAGGATAATTATTTTTACTATAATGATAACCATAATAATGATGATAATAGTAAAATCAACAATAATGATGAGGATAATGAAAATGATAAAAATAATATCTACTACTAATGATAATAATATTGATAATGATGATCGTTACTATAATTATCCTTATCCTTATCATTATAATCAATATAATTATTATGATATTAATGACAATGATGATAATGACGATGAAGACGATGATGAAAATAATAAAAAAAATGGACGAAGATAATATTGGTAACCATGATAATGATAATGATAAGAATAAAAATAAGAATAATAACTACAGTAATAAAGATGATAATCTAGATTATCACGATTATAATAATAATGATAAAATCCTAATGATGATAATCATAATGATGATAGTAATGATGATAGATAACGATAATGATAATGATAGTAATGATTATCATCATAACAATTGTAATAACGATAATGAAGAAAATAATTATCATGATAATGATAATAATGATGGTGAAAGGAATAATAACCATAATGATAATGATAATAGTACTGATGATAATGATGATGATAATGATGATAATAAGGATGATAATCATAATGGTAAGGATAATAAAGATGGTAATGATATTGAAAATAGAACAACAGTACTACTAATAATAACAATGATAATGATAATAACGATAATGATAGTTATGAAAATAATAAGACAAATGATGATGGAAATAATAATGATAACATTGATGATAATACTTATGACGATAATAATAATAATGATGATGATCATCATCATCATGCTAATAATGATGACAATAATAATAATGATGGTGATAACGAAAATGATGGTAATGATGATAGGTAATATCAATGATGATAATAACACTAACAATGATAATGATAATAATGATGATGGTAATATTACTGATAATAATAGCATCAACAATGACAATGATAATGCTAGAGAATACAACGATGATAATAGGAATAAATACAAGCCATTGCCAACCATAAAATAATAAATAAATAAATAAAATAAACATATATTACCGGGAAGACTCTATTCCATTTTTTGTGTCCGAATACCCAATCCATTTCGTATCCATCACCAGACGTATCCAAATATTTCGTATCTTGTGTCCAAATTTTAAATTTCCCCCCCCCCCCCCGCCCCCAAATAGACTGAAGTGGGACAGCATTAGACACATCAGAATAACAACCAAAATGTTCTTTATTTTCCTGCCTTTTATTGTCCTTCTTCATGAAAAGCTTATATTGGGGACCGAGTCGACAGCTCCCAGACACGCTACCATTAGGCACTGTTTTCAAAAGCTATTCTGTACACGGGCCGATGGGGGAGACAGTCCAGTTGCTTTGATTTGCGAATCTAGGGAATTTGGAAATGGAAATATTCATGAAGATTCATTATGATTGATCTATATGGTTATATATTGCTGTTATACAGAGGCTGCTTAGATATGGAGATAGGTAGATAGATAGGTGATATTGATGGATAGAGAGAGAGAAAGAGGTAGAGAGAGAAATTAACAGATAGATATAGATAGATAGGTTGATAGAGAGATAAATAAATATATATATATATATATATATATATATATATATATATATATATATTGCGCCGTGATTTCAGTGACGGACGCTCTGCATAGCGAGGACCAATCATTTTTTTCTTTTTTTTAGTATCACGTTGAAAAAAATATTAATTTTACATTCATGTACAAAAAAAATGCTTTCATGATGTATATAGGATATATATATCAATATTTGCCTATCTATATATGAGTATATAAATGTGTATGCATATGAGTTTCCTTGTGTATGTGTATCTATTTACACACACACACACACACACACACACACACACACACATTGAAATATTGATATATATATCCTATATACATCATGAAAGCATTTTTTTTGTACATGAATGTAAAATTAATATTTTTTTTCAACGTGATACTAAAAAAAAAGAAAAAAATGATTGGTCCTCGCTATGCAGAGCGTCCGTCACTGAAATCACGGCGCAATCAGGACCACTTGTATCGAATCTCGCGACTAATGATGATGAAGCTCACCTCCACTTTGCAATCCGACGACCGAAAGACCCGCTTTTTACGTGTGATGAACTCAATGAAATGAGGAAGTTTTGTAGTGGACGTTATGTTCATTAATGTCAGATTTCTGTTCTGTTGCCGTAATCGGGTGGTTATAATTAGATGATGTTTCTAGATCTGAAGTTGTATTTCATATTGACTATAGCATTGCTTGCATTAAGATGAAAAGAGGTAGCATATAAAAGGAATGCTAGGAACGCAATGCTAAATCCCAAGTCCTCCTAATGGATAGGTGTTTGTTAAATGTGGGTTTTGTTACCGTAGACTCAAAACTAATATATTTTACCCACCTCTTCATCTACGAGAGCTGTTTAGTGAATGACATGAGTTAGCCTTTGCATAACTTTCCCTTGTAGGATATTAATAACATAGTACATAGTGTTGATAAGAGGTATTTGATGGTTTCTATTCTCTTTTTTTTACCTTATCAATTAAAGAATAAAAGAATTCCGTCATTTCTTAGAAGAAAATATTAGCAAAGTCAAATACTTCTCACGAGGTTACCACCTGCAGTAGCGGCTGTTGTGCGCCAGGTAGATAGTCCTTCGATTCCAAAGGCCAAAGGTGACACACTTCGATTAGATATTCTGCAGCGACACTCGCTTTCGTTACCTTCTCTTTCATATCATTTTTGTCTCTCTTTCACTAACTACGGAGTAAAGAAGACCTTCCAGAATGATTGTATCAACAATGTTGATTTCTATCTAATCATTAAATCAATTAATTTATTTATCTAAGAGAGAAAGGAGGGGGATCCGACTGACACTGAACGTGAGAATACTCCCTTTTGAAAAACGTGTCGCCTGGCCGTATACCGTTGGTGTCAGCGCGGCCAACCCGACAGCACTTGTTGTAAGGGTCGTTTTCCTTTACCTCGACGCTGCGGGGGCAATATAAGGGTCGCGGCCATAATGGTGTTTGTGGTGGGACGCAAGAAGCCTTTGTGTGACCTTGAGAATGGTGACACAGGTATATCATTTTTTTTTTTTTTTTTTCATTGGTATTTTTCCATCTTATTCATTATACTTCTTTTCTTTTTCTTTCTTTTTTTTCTTTCTTTCTTTTTTTTTTCTTTCCTTTCTAGTATATCACGAGTTTTTCATTCGCGTGATAATAATTAGTTTTCTTTCTTTCTTCTTTCTCTCTATTGTCTTTAACGCGTTTTTCATGCTTGTGTTGCATTGTTTGTGCAATATTTTGTTTCTCTTTTTAGGTTTTGTTTTTGTTTCTTTATTTCACCGGCTATCCGTCTGTGAGAGAGTTTAGACGGCCTTGTGTCGGCTGGCTCTCAGACTTTCCAAAGAATTAAATCTAATCAGAGGCCGAATAACTTTGCTAATGGAGCCAAGAAATATGACAACTCTGCGGGCATGTTAGTCATGTTTCATCAACATTACAGCTATTATCGTTATTATTGTCGTTAGTATAACAGTTAGTGTTACTATTTCCTACATCGTCTACTATTGTTTTTCATCTTCATTATCATTGTCACTATTATTTTCACTACTGATACAGATGTTACTGATACCAACCAAGACCATTGTCATCAATAACAGCAATGAAGTTTTGATATCAACTTTATGGTCCGTATCAATACCTGCATCACTCTTGATAACTATATCAACGTTTGTCTTAGTATTGACACTGCTCAATGTTTTGCTATCTGATTACTTTATTGTTAGTGCTGTTGCCATCTTTACCAGTTCATTTAAGCTTTCATTATTATAGTCACTAAACTATCCTTGTTTCAGCGTCATTGTTATTTTCGCTCATTTTGAAAAGTTTTTTTTTTTTCACGCTCTTAAATACAGACAAAACTTTCAACAACAAACAATTTGCGTTTTCACTGCGTTTCATTATCGGTTATAAATTCAAAGCTTTTGCGATTGTCGAGAGACCCAAATGACCTTTTAAAAAATCTATATATAAAATAATAAATATTCATATATTATCAAGCTATAATGTAATGTTCAGCATCAGTGATTCTTGCAGTTGTGAATTTCACGAGGTATTTCGTATCAATGAAAAAACTTTTGACGGTAATTATTTTCATTATAATTAACAGAGTCCATAATTATTAGTGGTCTGTGAAATTTGAATAATTTTTTTTCCAATAGTTATAGATTTGCTTTGAAATTTATTTACATCATACATTATTGGTGGTGTTGATAGTGATGATTCTTATCATTATCATTATCATTATTATTATCATTATTACTATCATCATAGTTATTATTGTTAGTATTATTATTGTTATTATAATTGTTATTTTTACTATTATTATTATCATTATTATTATTGTTATCATTATATTTATTATCATTAGAAGTATTAGCCTTGTTATTATCATCATTATCATTTTCATTATCTTTATTATCATTTCTACTATTGTTTGTCTTCAGCTTTTGCGTTTTCCACACCGAACTATGGTCTTAAAATTATCAAAATTACAGTATCATCAAAATTATCAAAATTATCATTCTTGTTACTATCATGATCATTATCATGATCATTGTTATCAGTCATTATTACTATCATTATCATCATCCTTATTAATATTTATTTTTATAATCACTACTACAATTACAATCATTAATATTATCATTGGTATTATTATTACTTTTATTATCTTTATCATTACTATTTTCATTATCGTTATCATTGTTATTGTTACTATGATATGATATTTTTTAGTATCAGTGTTAGTATTATTATTACTACTATCGCCATTAT
>BOPN01000375.1:427644-430144 GCA_017312705.2 Penaeus japonicus
CTCTCCCCATCTCCCCCTCTCCCCCTCCCCCCCCTCTAACCCCTCTCTCACTCTCCCTTTCTCTCTCTCTATCTCACACACACACACTCTCTAATTCTATCTCTCCTTTCGAACCTCCCACCCTTCTCTCTCCAATTCCTTCCTTCCCCCCCTCTTTCTCTTTCCATCTCCCTCCCCCTCTCTCTCTCACCTTCATTCTCTCCTTCTCTCACTCGCCCTTTCTCTCTCTCTCTCTCTCTCTCTCTCTCTCTCTCTCTCTCTCTCTCTTACACACCACTCTCTAATTCTCTCTCTCCTTTCGAACCTCCCACCCTTCTCTCTCTAATTCCTTCTCCCCCCCTCTTTCTCTTTCCTCCCTCCTTCCCCCTCTCTTTCTCACCTTCATTCTCCCCCTCTCTCTAACGCCCTCTCCTTATTATCTGTTTAAATTTCTTAACTTATCTTACTCTACCCTTCCTTCCCTTCTCCCCCCTCTCTTCCTCTCCCCCCCCTATTTCTCATCCCTACCCTTCTCCCTCCTCTTCCACCCCGTCCCCCTCCCNTTTTTTTTTTTTTTTTTTTTTTTTTGCCCTTTTCTCTTACTGAACCCGAGTCTCATTCTGCAAACTGCACTGCAATTGCTCTCGTAGGAAAGGTCCTTCTCGCTCTGTATTGATTCCAGAACAGTGTCTATTAGTTCAACTGGATCGTAATTCAACTCTGCTTTTACCCTTTTCTATTTCCTTGAGTCATTTCATTATCTTTCCTTCTCTTCTCTTGTTTTCTCTTCACTTCTCTACTATTCTACTTACTTTTTTCGTTTTTTTTTCTTTTTTCCTCTTTCTTTATCTCTCTATTCTTCTTTCTCTCTGCCTGTCTATCTGTCTGTCTGTGGGTTCGTTTGTCTGTGTGACTGTCTCTCTCTGTCTCTCTGTCTTTCTCTTTATCTCTGTCTTTCTCTCTTTCACCCTCTAATTTTCCCTCGTTCTCTTTTATTCTCTCCTTCCTCCTTTTCCTGCTTCTATCTCTCCCTCCCCCTTCTCTGCCCCCTCCCCCCACCCCACCCACCTTTCCCCTATGCCTCCCTTCCTCTCCCTTCTCATTTCTTTTCTTCCTCTTTCCCTCTCCTCCCCGTCTCCTTCCTTCCCTCTCTTTCTCCCTTCTTGCTTTTCCCCTCTCCTTCCCCCTATCCCCCACCCACCCCCCACCGCCCACCCGCCCGCCCGCCCATGGCCTCGTCCCAGCCGCCCGCACTCCAGGGTGTAACAGGTGCTTGTGTGTCCCTCCCGCCCCTCTCACTTACCTGCTGTTCGAGTTAGTTCCTCGGTTTAGAGTCCTTGGTTTCTCCCATCTGCCTCTTTCTCTCTCTCTCTCTCTTCTTCTCTTTCTCTCTCTCTCTACGGCTGCTCTGTTGCTCTCTGCTATGTCACTCGTTGGTCTTCTGTTTGCTTCATGTTTGGTTTGTTTGTTCTTTTTTATTTGTTTTATATATGTATATATATTTTTTTATTTGGTTCTGGATTTTGATACGTGCGTGGTGTGTGTGTATTTTTTCTTTTCTTTTCTCTCTCTCTCTTAAACTCTTTTTTCTTTCTCTTTATTATCTCTCTATTTTTTCTGTCGTTTTTTTCTGTTTAGATGAACTCACGATAACTTACAATACCCATTTTATTTTCTTCTTTTTAATTAACTCTCTTTCTTTCAACGTATATCTTTCTGTATTCTCTTCCCTCTCTCACGTGGAAGAATCACATTGCAGGTCGCCCGGCTTGACAACGGTAAACAAAGCAGTCTCGACCATCTTGAACGTCAAAACTTCTCGTCCGGGAATTAAAAATAAAAAAAGCATGAATTACAAATATAAAAGCCCAAGCTCTCCGACACTCCGAGTAGAGAAGACAACGTCGACAACAAAAGCTTCCACGACACGACGGCTCCGAGGAGAGAGAGAGCGCTTTCCGACGAGTGTCTGCGAGGGAGGTGTCCCGTGCCGCTGCGGGCCGATAGCGTGCTCGTCCCAGCCTCGCCAGGCACCAACTCCGAGCGCGTCGCCGCTGCCGCTACCGCCACCGCCGCCGTCCGCCCGCGCTCGCTCCCGCTACGCTACACGGCGCACACTCCTATCCCTCCCTCTCTCTGCCTTTCCCTCTTTCCCTTCCCCTTTTTCCTCAGCTTTTCCCCTTTTCCTATATCCAATCTCCCTCTTTCGCTCCCTCCACACTCTCTACTCCACCTCTCTCACTTAATCCGCCTCCCCTCTCCCTCTCCCGTCCCTCTCTTCCCCTCCTCCACTCCCTTTCTCGTCTCTCCCCCTCCGCTCATCCTGTGACACCTGGGCCTCTCACCTGCTCCGCTCGCCCACGACGGGGCACGGGCGGGTATGGCGCTCACGTCGACAACGACTGGGAAGAGTTACGGGAGACGTGATGCTAAGAAAAGTTTCTGTGTGTGAGTGTGTGTGTTTTGTATTTGCGTTTGTGTATGTGTGTGTTTGTGCATGTGTGTGTCTTTCTTTACTTCA
>BOPN01000375.1:435144-437644 GCA_017312705.2 Penaeus japonicus
ATTGTTATCATCATTATCATTATCATTATTATCATTGCCATCATTATCATTATCATTGCAATCACTATTATCATTATTGAGATTTTTGTTGTTATTGTTATCTTTATCATTATGATTATCCTCATCATATCATCATCAAATTATCATTATCATTACCATCAGGGTAATGGTTTCCAGCTGATCCATCCTATTATTATGATTATCATTATTGTTATCATTGTTATCATTTTATTTCCAATACTATTATAATAATCGAGCTGATCCAGCCTATTATTATGATTATCATCATTATCATTATTGTCATAATTGTTATCATTATCATTGTTATTATCATCATTATTATTATTATTATTATTATTATTATTATTATTATTATTATTATTATCATCATTATTATTATCATTATTATTATCATTATTATTATCATTATTATTATTATTATCATTATCATTATTATTATTATTATCATCATTATTACTATTATTATCATTGTTATTATTGTCATTATCATCATTATCATTATCACCATTAATATCATTTCTAATATTTCATTGTTATTGTCATCAATATGTTTATCGTTATCATTATTTTTGTTGTTATTATCATTGGCATATCTAGTATCAACTTCAGTATGTTTATAAATATTACCATCGTTATTATTATCATATTGATATTTTTATTATTATCATCGTTGTTATTATAATTATAATTGTTATCATTGCTTTCATCAACAACATCATAACTTTTGTTATCATCTTTATAACTGTTATCAAAAACGTCATTTTCATTCCTATTTTTATCATTCTTGTTATCCTCTAGACCATTATTTTGCCATTAATGCTATACAACTTTTGGTATTACTCTTATCATTCTTATGAATAACTATATAATCATTATTATACTATTAGATATATCATTATTAAAACCGTCAATAAAGAATAAAATACGATATTCAAATTCTAAAATACATCCTATTAATCCATCTTATACCAGAAAAAGGAAGAATATTCTTTTCTCTCTCTCTCTCTCTCTCTCTCTCTCTTTCTCTCTCTCTCTCTCTCTCTCTCTCTCTCTCTCTCTCTCTCTCTCTCTCTCTCTCTCTCTCTCTCTCTCTCTCTCTCTCTCTCTCTCTCTCTCTCTCTCTCTCTCTCTCTCAAAATAAGAATCGAAACAAGAACGTATATGTAAAACTTCTCATTCCTGACTTCCAATTTCGGTTCTGTAGCCAATTTGATGGATGTAAAAATTGCGTGTTATCTTCAGCCTCGCTTGTGTTGACAGGCAGGCAGACTATGAGACAATGAAACGAGACAGGGAAAGGTGACGATTGGAAATAAACGCGAAAGGGTAGATAGAACAAGAGAGAGAGAGAGAGAGAGAGAGAGAGTGGGGAGAAAGGTTAGTAGAATAGTAAAAATAGAGGCATCATGACTTGGAAATAAATGTGACAGAGTGCGAGGGGGGGGGGGGGGGGGGGTTGAATAAGTGGCATTAGAAGTTGGAAATAAATACAAAATGGTAGAAAGAAGAAAAGAAAGAGATAGAGAAGGGAGAGAAAGGTAGAGTAAGAGGCATTAGAAATTTGATATAGACGCGACAGGGTAAAAGAAAGAAAGAGAAAGAGGTCGAAATAGAGCACAATAGAGAGAAGAAAATAAGAAGCATTTGAAGTTAGAATAAGTGGCATTAGAAGTTTGAAATAAACGCGAAGGGTAGAAGGGGTATAAGAAAGAGGGTGAGTGGGGGGGGGGGGAATAAGAGACATTAGTAATCGGAAATAAACACTAAAGGGTAAATAGAGGAAGAGATAGAGCGGGTTGAATAGAATAGAAAGAAGAGTTAAAATAAGTGCCTTTGGAAATTGGAATTAAGCACATTATGTAGGGTGAAATAAAAGAAAATAGATGGGAGAGATGATAAGCAAAACAGAGGAGAGAAGACATGGAGACAAAGAGATAAATTAAAGGTAAAATAGGGAAGTAGTAGAGAGTAGATTGGTCGAAAATAAAAAGTAATAACATAAACAGATCAAAGACAGAGAGAGAAAGAGAAAGAGCAAGAAAGAGAGAGACAGAAAGGGAGAGAGAGAGAGAGAGAAAGAGAGAAAGAGAGAGAGCAAGAAGATTCCGAACCCAATTAAACGTCCAGCTATTGGAATTTAGCACACATCATTAAGAGTGAAGGAAATAAAATGACAAAAAAACGAGAGAAAAGGAGACACTGTATACAAATAAAACACACATAAATTTACCTCAGAGTCGAGCCCTTCCCTTCCAAGATTCTCATTGTGGGAATCTTCCAGGATTCTTAGGGATTTCCAGATGGTTTTGGGATTTGGGAGATAGGGATGGTGGTTGGGGGTTGGGGATTGGGGGGGGGAGGGTTCTTTCTGGATATCCTCTGTTAGTGTGATTGCGTATCTGTTTCTTTGTTTTCGTTATTTTTCCCATTTTGGATCACTCTTCCTTCGCTTTGGTATATGGGTTAGGAATGTTAAAGA
>BOPN01000375.1:460144-462271 GCA_017312705.2 Penaeus japonicus
TCTCTCTCTCTCTCTCTCTCTCTCTCTCTCTCTCTCTCTCTCTCCCTCTCTCTCTCCCTCTCTCTCTCCCTCTCTTCCTCCCTCTCTCTTTCTCTCTTATCTCTCCTTCCTTACCTCTTCATCTTCTATTCCGCTTTCTGATGTTTCTATTCCCGCATTAAACTCAATTCTATCTCTTCCTCACCTTCCTATCCCCACCTTTTTCCATTCAACACCTTAACCTCCCCATTAGCTTTTAAATTAGTACGTACGCCAAGCTTAATTCATTCATCTTAAGTCACAGTCTTGACATAACACAATTAAAACTCTTAATTCCTGTCTGCACATTGCAAAGGAAGCTTTGCATCCCATTCGTTCGAAATATGTAAAAGGTTTTTAGAAAATCACTTTGGCTTGTGTTTTTTTTTTTTTTTTTTTTTTTCTTTCTCTCAAATTGTTGGCTCTGAATTTGGAAATTCTTATAAAAAGCCTGTCATTTAGAAATTAAATATTAGCCTATATTATCTACTCTATGGATGAAAATAAATTAATCTAATATCTCGTCTTATTATATATTAGTTATATACAACTGATAGACAACAACAACAGTTAAGATTCAGTCAACTAAATATAGGAAAGATGTATAGAAAAGATGTAAATGTGCAGAATACATATTTGGTGTTTCAGTATTATACCATCTGAAATATGTGAACCACATGGAAATATTACACCGAAATATCAATTATATATCTTGTGTTTTATAGTTACGGGATTATAGATTGAGATTATAGATAAAGGAAGTTCGATAGATATAGATATTCACTGCATAATCTACTTATATTCATGGTTTTCTCTGGTGGTATCATAAAATATGAATTAAATTAATTCTTCCTCAATGATAATATCCTCACCAAAGAGGAATATCTGGTACACAACAGTCTTAAAAAGAAATCAAATTAATTTGATTCATTCGAGGATTAAACTTTTTTCCTTCATTTCGAATCAAAAGCAATACAATTTGATAAAAAGTAAAGCAATGTAATTGAATAAAACAGAAGCACCAACGGTCTCATTTTATTTAAATTATTTCTAGCATTGTGGGAAATACGTCCAACCAATCAGCCATGAGCCCTTTAGAATCAGCCAATCACTACACTTGGCGGGAAATGCGGGCTTATTCAAATTGTTCGTTAATTGCAGAATGTCAACCGTTTTTTGTTGGGTGCTCCATCGATAAGCCTCTACTGTTGAACGATTTTACAGTGAATGTTCTTACTTTTACATTTCATATGTACAATAAATACATTTTATGATTATTTAAGTAAAGTCAACGTTTACATAAATCATTTAACATAATAATGTCACTTGTGATTTTACTTGTTTTACATTTCAACCTAATTTGTTTGTTGTCTGTTTGGCAAAGCTATCGACTGCAACAATAAGTTCTTCTCCAAAAGAGAGGTTGTCAACAAGCGATTAATTTGTTGCGGTTTTTTGTTGTTGTTGTCTTTTAATTTCTGACTAAATGTGAGGCAGAGAGAGAGAGAGAGAGAGAGAGAGAGAGAGAGAGAGAGAGAGAGAGAGAATAGTAAAAAAAAAAAAAAAATCGGTGTGGATAACAGGAACGAAAGAGAGAGAGATGGGGGGGGATGAGATAGAGAGAGAGAAGACGTGAGAAAGACAGAGACAGAAAGAAAAATAGATAATATTTGTGTCACAGAATGACTCCATTATTGTACCATGTAACTTATCCCTATGGACATATGAAACGTTATTAGTTGGTCTCCCCCTTACGCAAGAATAACATTCTATCACGCATGCTCTTTATAAAGAAACAAATACTTGCCCATCGACCTAACAACTTACGCAAAAATAATACCCGAAGCCAAAGACAGAAAGCCTCTGTTAGTGGTTCGGACGAATGGGGAAGCACGACGGCAAGCATTGTGCTCTCGGTCCTAAAGTAATCAAATATGCAGCAAGCACATGTCTTATGCCTTATGCTGCTTGCTGTAACGGGATAAAAGAGGATATAGTATCCTCATGTATCGTTTGGAATTGCGATGTTAGGTTTTAATTTGTGTACAGTATATATGAATATATATATATATATGTATATATATATATATATATATATATATATATATC
>BOPN01000375.1:505040-507540 GCA_017312705.2 Penaeus japonicus
GTTATTTTATTTTGCTATGAGTAATGAGTGAGTGATGATGACAATTACAGTCATAACTACCGTAATATTAAGCAAAATGGGTTTCACCTAACGTCCAAAGCCTAGATGGCACCACTTTCTTCTAGCACCAGCAGGAGAGAGAACCTTGAATGGCACCTATCTACGGTCTCTAGTAAGCTAAGCACTATCTTTATAGAGCGATGACACATAGCAAGTTGCCGACCTCTTGCTCTAAAGTACCGCAGATGGATGATTTTTAGGCAGAACGAGAGGAGGAAGGTGACTCATATGTCTACAATGTGCCCCTGTGGCAGAAGGGATGCCTTTTACTGTGGCACTCACTCTCATAAGTTTCCTTCCTCTTCCCCACATCTCTATGTTATCTTCACTGCAAATTGTTATATGTTTCGTATTCGTTCATGACAACACACAAATACGAAAAAAAGTTGCTTTTTGTCCTCCCCTAAAACATTAATCCTTCTTTCACACTAAGTATTAAAAAATGAGCTGATATGGACATTAAACTACAATTTTAGTACACTACAGAATTGATATAGTCTGTGGTATGACAGATATGTCTCTAAATACAGTAAAACACACAAAAAATAAGACAAAAAATGGCTCTAGTTCTACAGTGAGTGACTAGAAGGCAGTGGGAAAAGTCAAGGTATGTTGCAGAAGCTGCCTCGCTCTGAAATAAAACCCATCCTGGAGACTGGGCAAGCAAGTCTATCCCCGTCGGCAACGGGTTGAAAAGAATATAAAAGATAATAATAAATAAATAAATATATAAACATTCATAATACTCACCCAAAATCTCCCATGATAAAAGTCTCAATAATTTCTTCCTCTTCCTCTTCCTCTTCCTCTTCCTCTTCCGCTTCCTCTTCCTCGTCGTCAGGGAAGAGCAGGACGGCCGACTCGAACTCCTCCTGTAGAACTCCAGGGTCACCTCCCACTGCCATGAAGGGAGCGATGCCGTCCAGGGGCGCGAGGTCAAACTGGTCCTCGGGAAGTTGCTGGTCGACTTCGATCACGACGCT
Source organism: Penaeus japonicus (assembly GCA_017312705.2). NCBI lineage: Eukaryota > Metazoa > Arthropoda > Malacostraca > Decapoda > Penaeidae > Penaeus > Penaeus japonicus. The sequence goes on from BOPN01000375.1 coordinate 506,084, forward strand.
CGGTCCTTGGATGGCGATCGGGATAGTACCGGCCTGGGGGAGGAGGGAGGGGGGAGGGGGGTGGAGAGGCCTTATTTGTTTTTTTTTTGTTTTTGTTTTTTGTGTTCATTCATCTATCTGCGGATTCTTTTTTTTTTCTTGTATTTGCTGGTTGATTGCTTAAGAGTTTTAAAGAAAGTCACTGGATGGAGAGGTCCTTTTTCATATAATTATCTATTCATCCATTAACGTGCACTCCTTCATGCCTTCAGGCAAACACTGACTGATTGACTGATGAAATTACTCAGAAAAAAATAATATCAATAAAGATGATAAAATACAAAAAGAAAAAGAAAATACTAAAAAGCACCAAAAGCCCTTCTTCCACAGGCATCCCTCCCGGACGCCTACCTCGGGGTCATCGGCAACGAACAGGGTCTCGAGGTCCTCGGGCGGGATGGCAGGCTCGACTCGGGGCGGAGTCTCAAGGAACTCCTCGCCGGTTTGGTCGTCGTCGGCGATAATTTCCGGAAGCTGCGCCATGTCCTGGGGATGGTTTAGAGGGTTGGTTGTTAGGGGGAGGGGGGGAGGGGATGGTAGGAGAGTGTAGGGTGTTTGGTTGGGGAACATGGTACCTTTGGAAGCCTGTTGTTCATTGGTTGGACTAACAGTCTCTGTTCTCACTCTCACTCTTTTTTCTTTTCTTTTTTCTCTCTATTAATCTATTTGTCTTCCTCCCTCTCCTTCCATCTCTCTCTCTCTCTCTCTCTCTCTCTCTCTCTCTCTCTCTCTCTCTCTCTCTCTCTCTCTCTCTCTCTCTCTCTCTCTCTCTCTCTCTCTTCTCATCACCAACCCATTCACCCCCATCCATCTCACCTGAACAGCATTAGGAGGCAGCGAGGCATCCTCCTGCACTTCGATCAACGCAGGTCCTGGCGGCAACATAGCTTCCAGTTCTTCTTCAGGAGGATTTGGGACGAAGACCTCTGCGTCACTCATGGGTTCTCGGTCCGGCGTCATTTCGTCCATCTGAGGGAGCTTCGAGAACATTTCTTCAGGCATGAATGGGATGAAGGTGTCTACGAAGACGTCCTCCTGAGGAGCGTCGTCGGCAGCCCCGCTCTGAGGAAGGACGTCGCCGAAGCCAGTCGAGCCGACGGGATCGACTGCTTCGGCGTCTGAAGGACTCTCTGTGGGTTCCAGGGTTTCCATTCCTATCCCATCTGGTACTGGACCTTCCATGATCTCTCCTGTGGGAATCAAAGGAACTTCATTTCGGACAGGTTCAAAAGGCATGAAATCAGACAAATCATCGACAGAAACAGGCTCGTCGTCCGTTGGGAACTGCGGAGGATCTGGGAAAATTGGCTCTTCAGGAACCACTTCCAAAGGTGCACTTGACTGTTCACTGGGGAAGGTTGAGTCTGAGGAACCGGAAGGTGACGCTGGAATCGCATTCTCATCAACTGATGCTGTAA
>BOPN01000375.1:517540-520040 GCA_017312705.2 Penaeus japonicus
CGTTCGTGTAATCGTACACCGTTCGCGTAAGCCCCTGCATGCAGCACTTGGAACGCCGTCCTTCATTTCGATGAGGCTGGAGTCTGTGCATGTATTGTCTCCAATTCGAAAGTTTTTCTATTATCTTTACATAAAACGTTATTTTGTTATCTTTTCATTAGCTGTTATCTAGCTTTCATTACACAGGATGTTCTCTTGATATCTTGAAAGAGGATATTCACTTGTTATCTTTATCTGTATTTGGAATGTTGTCCTCAGACATGAGTTGAGAGGGTCATGCTACTGTTTGCACTTCGAATGTTGTTGTTTATCTGTTTGTAGTTAGAATTGCTTCATGTTAGATCCATTTTCAGTGATCTGTCATTATTTCGGATGATCTATTTTTATCTGCTTATGGTGTATGTTAGTATTGCCTGATTGCCAATTTTCTGTATGTAACTGCTATTACAGCTCCATTTTGAATGTCCTGGTGCTGTCTATGAATTTTGACGCGCACACACCCCTATCATGAAGGCCAATGACCACCCATACTCTGGTTTCTTTGAAGTTTGAAACACTCAAAGTATCATGACGAAGGCAACACAGGTGTTCTTATGGCTGAAGTGGCCTTTGGTCAGTATAACTAACTCCATAACACACATATACTTAAGCCTTTGAGAGCCCCTGCAATCAAGGCCTCCTGCGTTACCTTGATCCATGACCAGTAAGCCTCCATATCCACAAGGCAAAGAGGCTCGATACCCGAAACGCGCGCACACGCACCAGCACACCCGAGGAGCACCGCGTCCAAACTGACTGGCGACAAGTCGAGACGCGAACATCCAAGACCCGAGACGCCGTCGTCATTCACTCTCCCTTCTTCCCCCGACTCAGCCAGCGAAGAGCGAAAGTAAAGAGAAAACGCGGTTGTTTTGTTTTTCCTTTTGTAGCGGAGGACCACGAGCTTATGGTAATTATATTGGGTTTTGCGGCGTGGCGGCGGCGCGCTCGCTCGGTCACGGCATATGGTCGCTCTTGTCTTCTTTAACAAGGAGAGGGGAGGGGGCCTTGCAATGCTATTACGGGGAGGGGTTGAAGAGCAAAGGAGAGGGAGCGACCGGGCAAGCGGAAAGGGCCTCTAATACCCCAGCGAACAGAATCCAACACATTTATCAAATGATATCTTTGCTTGGTGCTTTCCCTTGCATTTTTCCATTGTTTCTTGCGGGAGAGTATCTTCATCTTTCTTTCTCTTACTACTTCTTAACCGAATTATTCTCTTACCTTTTTATATATCGTTCTCCATTCAGAGAAATGTCGCTTTCTCGGTTGTTTTTAATTATCCGAAAGTCGTCTATAGATAAACAACCCGTTGTGAACGTAGCTCTAGGCACCGACCGCAAATCCCTGTGGTATGATCTCCCCCTCTATTAAATTGCAATATGTGTATTTTGTCGGTTTTTGTTGCTGTTTTTTTTTTTTTTCTATCCTGTATGGTTGACTTTTTTCCTCTTTCGCGATCTCTCTTTTCCTGTGGATAAGTCATGCTTTTCTGGAGTTTCATCTTGCGGTAATGACGGTCAGTTCGGGAAGTTGAACGAATCATCTCAAATTTCTAATCACCTTTATTATTATTTTCTATATAGCTTCACAGCCTTTATGCCTTCGATCAATGCCTATCACTATTAATGATTACCCGCGTAGATCACTCAATTAACCCTACGCTTTTGTAAACAGGTGTCTAACGATGTCCTGTCACACGCTGTCAACATTCACTTTGTTCTCTTCGGCGTATGACACCTTCCTAAACAGCACGTGGCAGGTGTGGCATTATGAGGAACTGCAAGTTGGTTTAATAAAACTTACTTAATGCTTTGCTAATAAATTCGGCGAAGGGAAGGAGGAAGGGTGGTAAAGCATTGCCATATGTTTGTTTTACGACTTGTTTAACGAATGTGAGGTCGTAAAGAAAAGTTATTATGCACATTTGTTTATATTTTCTTTTTCTTTTCTTTTTTTCTTTTTTTTTTCTTTCTCGGCAGACGTGACTCACGTGTCTAATCATACCTTTCACGGCTTCTCTCCGCATATCGCTCAGCACTATGGCGAGAAAGATATTCAATTTTAAGAGGTGCATGTTCGAACGTTCCCTCTCGTACAAGAGTAAGCAATTTGCGAAAGATACTTCATTTTATAACTCCAACCCCTACATTGGTTCTCACGTAGGTGGATGTGAACAAGGAATACACAATAACGATATATCCCCTCCATTGCTTTTATTTCTCCTCCTTCACCTCATTCTACATCTTCGAATTCTTTCACAAGCCGTTGACTTAAAACAACACGGTTTGAATCGTAATTCTCGTAATGTGAGTAAGAGGCATCATATATTACGATAATGACAAAGGACCCAATGTGAGCAACGAGTTTCCCTGGAAGAAGATGGAGGAGGGCGAAGGAAATAGAGGGAGGGAAACGCTGACGGAAATTATGGAGAACCCTCAGATTTATGAGATTCTGT
>BOPN01000375.1:527540-529806 GCA_017312705.2 Penaeus japonicus
TTGCTTCGTTTGCTTCTTCTCGTACTTTCGTCTTTTCCTTCTGTCTCATATGCGTTATTTATTTCTGATTTTCTTCTTAATCTTCTTTTTTCATTCTTATTGATATTTTTTTCCGTTTTCTTCTTCTTCTTTTGAAATAAATATCATATTTTTTATCGCTTTTTTTCTTCTTTTGTATAAACTAGTCTAAATCTTATCGTTTTTTTTTTCTACTGTTCTTCTTATCCTTTTTCTCTTTATTTGTATTGTTTTCTTTTCTCACCCTTCTTTATTTTCTCATTCCACCTCTTCAATTGCTCCTCCTTCTCCTCCTCCTTCTTCGCCAAATCCTTGATATCAGTTTACTTTGAATGGAAGTTTGACGTAGAAAGAGAATTCAGAGCAAAAGAGATACATAGACAAAATAAACAGAGAGGGGAGAGAGAGAGGGGGGGGGGACGGCAGACAGACAGAAACTGAGGGACAGAGACAAAGACAGACAGACAGGCAAACAGAGAGACAGAGAGACAGACAGACAAACAGAAAGAGAGAGAGAGACATACAGAGAGACAACCAGAAACAGAGAGAAAAATAGAAATATAAAAATAGAGTGAGAGAGAGAGAGAGAGAGAGAGTAAGACGCTGCTCCTGCTCAAGTCTTCCTTTGTATTCCGAAGGTCTAGTGTACAGGATAGGGGGAGAGGGAGGGGAGAGGGAGGGAGGGAGGAGGAGGCGACTCTGGGCATGAAGGTCAATGCTTTGAGTCCTTATGTGTGTGTGTGTGGGGGGGGGGGTAAGAGGGGAGCCATCGAGCATAGAAGTGTAAACACGTTCACGCTCATGTCCATGCGTGTGTAGACAAATACACACACGTTTCTCGAAGTAAAGGCATATTTTCATAGACGTACACTGGAATAATTGTACATGAAAAGATGTGTTTCAATAAACAAACACATGCATAAACGCACATGACCATGATACGTTCATAAAGCACACATGTTTTACGAAGAACATACACAATAATTTACAGTCACATATACCCTTTACAATACTTCACGCACTAAAATTCCCCTCATAGAGACAACATTGCTTTGCAGGGCTTGGAGTTGCTGCAGTCAAGAATGCAGTCCGAAGCGCGTCAGAGAGTTCTTTGACTCTCGTTGCTCTGCTTGTTGAATGTTACAGATTAAGATTGCTGTGGATGAATTGTTTTTATGGTAGTGGTAGTTGTGTGTGTGCGTGCGTGTGTGTGTGTGTGTGTGTGTGTGTGTGTGTGTGTGTGTGTGTGTGTGTGTGTGTGTGTGTGTGTGTGTGTGTGTGTGTGTGTGTGTGTGTGTGTGTGTGGGTGTGTGTGTGTGTGTGTGTGTGTGTGTGTGTGTGTGTGTATGTGTGTGTGTTTGTGCCTGTGTATGTGAGAGCCTGTGTGTTCGTGAGCCTGTGTGTGCGTTCTTACAAAGCTGTAATTTATCTGTAGCTTTGCACATGTGCCAACGACGTTGCAAAGATTTGGGTTAATAATATTGCAAAGACACGAGATTGATACTTTTGCAAATGGATCAACACTATTGCAAAGTAAAACATCAATAGTGATGCAAAGATAGCAAGGTATTTAGCAAGGTTGTTGCGTTGTAGAGACGAACGAACATCGTTGCAGATTGATAGCTAACGCTCCAAAGCCGAGGACGAGCCTATGATGCAAATATTAGCAGTGTGATGCAAGTGTTTGCCGGAAGAATGGTGAATGGTGAGTGAAGCAGTGAAAGTCCTGCCACGGGTGATGGTGTGAACGCCTCCATATGGCTAACCCCTTAATAGCACCCCTCCCCCCCCCCTCCCATCCTCCTCCTCCTCCTCCTTCTCCTTCTCCTCCTCATCCTCATCCTCATCCTCCTCTTTCTCCTCCTCCTCCTCCTCCTCTCCTCCTCCTCCTCCTCCTCCTCCTCTTCTTTTTCTTCCTCCTCCTACTCCTCCTCCTCCTCTTCCTCCTCCTACTCCTCCTCCTCCTCCTCCTCCTCTCATCTCTCCCACAATCGCCGCCTCCCACCCCATGCTCTTCCCTGTCTTCCTCTCCCTCTTCACTTCCCCCTCCCCTCTCTCTTCCCTTTCCCCCTCCCCCTCCCCCTCTCCATCCCCCCACCTTCTCTTTAGTACGTCCAAGCCCACGCTACCAGTGGAGCGAGTGGGGGAATCGGGGGAGGAATGTGTAGAGGTATGTACTGTAGAGGCGATAGTCTGCGCATCTTTTAAAGTTAGATATTTTGTTATAATCATTTTATCATTATCATTA
>BOPN01000376.1:0-2500 GCA_017312705.2 Penaeus japonicus
ACACACACACACACACACACACATATATATATATATATTTATATACACACACACACACACACACTGTCCACTATAGTTTCGTTACATTATATCATTTTCCTTTATAATCGTCATAACCGTTATCATCACCATCATCAAATTATAATAGATATATAACATTAATAAATAAATTACGAAAATTCGAAATCGCATTCAGATAAATGGAGCATTTGACGGATAATAAAACAAAAGGACAGTGAACAGTGTATCTATAAAGGGTTGAATGTAAATGTAAATCAGTATCTAAATTAAGTTGATAATAAAGTCTCTCTCTCTCTCTCTCTCTCTCTCTCTCTCTCTCTCTCTCTCTCTCTCTCTCTCTCTCTCTCTCTCTCTCTCTCTCTCTCTCTCTCTCTCTCTTTCTTTCTCTCTCTCTCTCTCATTCACTCACTTTCTCTCTCTCTGCCTCTCTCTCGCTCACTTATTATCTCTCTCTCTCTTTCGCTTGCTCGCTCTCTTTCTCGGTTTGGCTTCCTCGGAGATATTCAGCCCCGTCACTAGAAGCGAGAGAAGCCCGGGAAACGGAATTCGCACGCGCCGATTACGTTCCAGGGGAGAGAGGGAAAGAGGGAGAGAGAGAGAGTGAGAGAGGGGGGGCGAGAGAGAGAGAGTGGGGAGGAGAGGGAGAGCGAGAGAGAGAGGGGCGGGAGGAAGAGAAAGAGAGAGAGGGGGGGGGAGGAATATAAAGAGAGAGAGTGGGGGGAAGGAATATAAAGAGAGAGAGTGGGGGGAGGAAGAGACAGAGAGAGAAGGGGGGCAAAGGAAGAGAGAGAATGAGAGAGAAAGAGCGAGCGAGAGAGAAAGAAAGAGAAAAAGGAAGGGAGAAAGAGAGTGACAGTGTGAATGGTCTCACAAATAGGCAAAAGTCGGAAGCCTCTTGACCCTTCTATTGGAGATGACAGCATCAAGAGAATAAGCAATGATCCTGTGGCAGCATGAACGTTTATAGACGTCTTCGACTCGACCTGACCTTTGCTGGGGCGAGGTCAGACGGCGGGGCGAGGTCAGAGGTCAGTGTGAAGAGGCTGGTGCATGGCTTGGGTTGATGATAGATTTCTGGTCCATTTTCCTTCTCCCTCATGGTCGCCATGTTGGGTAGTATGTGGCGTCAAGGACTTGTCTCGCTCATCATTATGTGGCACATAGGGCATGTCTCACAGTCAGAGAGAGAGAGAGAGAGAAAAGAAAGAGAGAGAAAGTGAGATAGAAAATGAGAGCCAGAGATAAAAGGATAAATGATATCATATTATTGTAGATATACACACCTGCATATATATATATATATATATATATATATATATATATATATATATATATATATATATAAATATATAGATAGATAGATAGATAGATATAGATATAGATATAGATATTTATAGATATATATATAGACATCTAGATATATATGAATATGAATATACGTTTGTATGTATGTATAGATATGAGGAGAGCGCCAGTAAGAAAAGCAATTGCAAAAGAGCAAAAGAAGGAAGAGGAAACGAGAGAGGAGAGGAAAAAGAGACAGGCAGACCGAATATACATCTTAGACAATGTACGTGAATGTGTTTCCGTGCGCGGGCGAGGGAACACTTGAGTGTGTGTCTGTGTTTCTAGATTCCCCTTGTGTTTATACATCTCGGCACTCGACCCCATGCCTACAGATCTCCCCCCCCCCTACCCCCCACTCCCCCCCACCCCACACCCCACTCCCCACTCCACCCCCCCCCCCTCCCTCCCATTCCCCACTCCCCATTCCTCTCTCTACATCCTGTAAATTCACATACCCCCACCTCCCCTCCCTCCCTCCCGCCTACCTTTCGCCCTCCAGTCAGTTTGTCACGATGAGTTTTATCCGTCTCCCTTCCCCCCTTCCCCTCCCCTTCCCTCCCCCTTTCCCCATACCCTTCTATATCCCATCCACCCTTACTCCCCCCCCCCTCCCCATAATCCCAGGCAATACCCCCACCTGTCCCCTTCCTCCCATACCCTCTCGCCCCCCATACCTCAATTCAATGCCCCTCATAACCCCCAACCCCCTCTCTCCCTCCCACCCTTCATCCCTTCCTTTCCTACCTCCCTCACTCCCTTCCTTCCCCTCCCTCACTCCCTTCCCTCCCCTCCATCCCTCCTCCCACCTTCCCTCCCTTCCATCCCTCCCTCCTTCCCTCCCTTCCTCCCTCCCTCCCACCCTCCCTTCCTCCTCCCCTTCCCTCCCTCCCTTCCTCCTCTCCTTCCCTCCCTTACTCCCCCTCCCCTTCTCTCCCTCCTTTCCCACCCTTCCCCCCTCCTCCCTCCCTCCCTCTCCCTTCCCTTCCCTCCCTTCCTCCCTCCGTTTCCTCCCCTCCACTCCGTCTCCTCCCTCCCTCCTCCTCCCTCTCTTCCCTCCCTCCCTCCCTCCCTCCCTCCTCCACTCCCCGCATGCTTATCTTAATGGCGGGGATAATCCTCCTCCGGCGCCCGT
>BOPN01000376.1:17500-22500 GCA_017312705.2 Penaeus japonicus
ATACACATTCATTTAAACACACATACATACATATGAACACACGTAGATACATATAAACACACACACACATACACATTCATATAAACACACAGACATTCATATAAACACACACAAATACATATAAACACACACACACACTCATATAAACACACACATTCATACAAACACGCACACATACATATAAACACAGACACCTACATATAGACATACATACATATACATATAAACACACGCACACACACATTCATATAAACACACACACACATATAACACACACATATATAGACACACACACATTCATAATAAACACACACACATAGAACACACACACACATTCATATAAACACAATCACGTTCATATAAACAGAAACACATTCATATAAACACACACACATATATAACAAACACACAAATAACACACAAACACACTCAGATAAACACACACACACACATTCATATAAACACACACACACACACATACCAGCTATCTTTCTATTTATCTAGCTATCTACTCCCTATATTGCATTGTTCAGTGACAATCCGAGATAAATTTCAACAGGAAATAAATTCCAAAAAAACTGTCATATTGAAGGTTAAATAACAAAAGAGCGACAGATTTACGAGAAAAAAAAAGTTCCAAAATCGATGATAAATTCCAAAAGAACGTTTGAAATCAATAACAAATCAAAGAGAAGTTCCAAATGCATGACAAAACGAAAGATGAAATTCAAATAAGTGACGAAATCGGAGTCAGTTTCAAGGCAGTGACAATTCGGAGATCAATTTCGCACGAGTGTCAGAAACGATCGCATAGTCCACAGTGACAAAGGGTTCCTTAAAGGCTACCCCTTCCTTTCCCCTCCCCTCCCCTCCCCTCCTCTCCCCTCCCTTCCCCTCCCCTCCTCTCCGCTCCCCTCTCCTTCCCTCCCCTCCCCTCCCATCCTCTCCCCTCCCCTCCATTCCCCTCCCTTTCCCTCCCTTTCCCTCCCCTCCCCTCCCCTCCCCTCCCCTTCCTTCACCTCCCCTCCTCTCCCCTCCCCTCCCCTCCCCTCCTCTCCCCTCCCCTCCTCTCCCCTCCCCTCCCCTCCCCTCCTCTATCCGCACAGTGGCAACACCTTGAGCGACGATAACCTTAAAAACTTCACGCGTTTCTTTCGGGCCGTGTATAAAGAGCCGAGGTCGTTTAATATTCATGAAATATTTCGCAGTGTCTGAACACGTCATAAAAAACAAACAGGCGCGCATTTCCTCCTCCACGAAAGAAAGCCAACACTCCCCATTGCCGTTTTTCCTTGGTTACCTGTGCGTACGAACGATGCCTATGGTGGTGGTGGGGTAAGATTAGGAGGGGGGGGGGGGAGTCTCCGCTGCAATTCGTAGCTTCCGAACGTTACTAAACACGAAACGCGATCAGACACGCAGCCTAATACGAAGGCCTCCCGGGGATTCTTTTTTACCATTTGCATTCCGTTTCATTGGAGAGTTAGAATTTCTATATATTTGATCATCACAATGATTCTGTTTGCAGGAAAAGACCTTTGATGTCAATTTTATAATTGTATATTTTTAACTCTTATGATGTGTTATTTATATCACTCGTTTCGCTATATTAGTCCTAACTATCTATCCATCAGTCTATATACACGCACACATGTACACATATGGATATATATATATATATATATATATATATATATATATATATATATATATATATATATATATATATATATATATATATATCATCATCATCATCATCATCAGCCTGTATCAATCCACTGCAGGACGTAGGCCTCTCTCAATCTTTTCCAGTCATTCCGGTCTTGTGTCCTCTGATTCCAGTTTACTCCTGCGAATTTTGCCTATTTTCATCCCGCCATCTAGTCATTGGTCTTGCCCTGGGTCTTTTTGTGTCGTGTATTACCCATTCTGTTGTTTTCTTTGTCCACCTGTTGTCCTGTCTCCGATATATGTGTCCAGCCCACTGCCACTTTTTCTTTTTGATGGTCTTGAGTATATCCTCCTCTTGTTTTTGCTGCCTGATCCATGTGGCCCTTTTCTTGTCTCTTAAGCTAACTCCTAGCATAACCTTTCCATTCCTCTTTGGGCGCTTACTAATTTCCTCTCGAGTGCCTTGGTCGTAGTCCATGTCTCTGATCCATATGTCATGACGGGAGGACGCATTGGTCAAAAATCTTTCTCTTTAGACATAGTGGCAGACTACTTCTGGCCTGTTACTATGTTACCGAAGGCACTCCAACCTAGCCTGATTCGCCGTTTTATCTCGGCTTCGCAGGATGTACTCGACTGAATGAGTTGCCCCAGGTATACATACTCGTTCACTGCTTCTAGTACCTCGCCTTGTATTTGTATTTGCTTAACTGGGGTTCGACTGTTGAACATGACTTTAGTCTTTTTCATGTTCATTTTAAGGCCAATCTTCAGACTTTCCCTTTTTAAATCGCTTATTAATTGTTGTAGTTCATCTGCTGACTCACCGAAAAGAACAATGTCATCTGCAAATCTTAGATTGCTTAAGTGCTCATTTCCTATTTTAATCCCTCTCTCTTTCCAGTCTAACTTCTTGAATACTTCCTCTAAGCAGGCTGTAAATGGCTTCGGTGAATGGTGTCCTAGCCCTGCCTAACGCCCTTTTTATTGGTATTTTATTGGTTTCTGCGTGTATTTTGATGGTCGCTGTACCATCTCTATATATATCCTCTAATAATCTGCAATATATTTCCTCTACTCCTTGTTTACGAATTGCATCTAGTACTGCAGATATCTGTACCGAGTCGAATGCCTTTATATAATCTACGAATGCCATACACAAGGGCTTCCTATATTCGTTTGTTTTCTCCCTTATTTGAGCTCGTGTGTGGATATGGTCTGAGAATCCACTGCGGAACCCTGCCTGTTCCCTGGGTTGTTTTGAATCTAATGTATCGGTGGTACGGGCTGTAATGATTTTTTTGAACAGTTTATAGATTACTGAGAGGAGGATTATAGGTCGGTAATTCTTTAAGTCTTTTGTGTCTCCCTTTTTGTGTATTAAAATTATTATTGCGTTTTTCCAGTCCTTCGGAATTTTACCGACGTCTAGACATCTGTTATAAAGACTGGCCAGCTTTACTGCCGCAATCTCTCCTGCGTCTTGAATAAGATCTACACTGATGCCGTCTTCTCCTGGTGTTTTACCTCTTTTCATGCTTTTTAGTGCCCTAATTACTTCATCTACCGTGATGTTTGAAACATCTCCAATTGTTGTGTTTGTCTCCGTATGTGGTTGGTCGTTTGATTGGTATAGATTGCGATAGGGAATACCTATTACTTTGATAATTTCATTTTTATTGTATGTCGCCTCTCCGTTGGGTTTCTTTACTGCATACATTTGGTTTTTCCCTATTCCGAGCCTCCTCTTTGTTGCCTTAAGGCAGGTGCCGGCAAGCAGAGCTTCGTTTATTTTTGTTATGTTAGATTGCGTACATCCTCCTTCTTCTTCTTGTTTATCGTCTTAGTCAGCTCTGTTGATTCTATCTTGTCTCTGATTGATGTTATTTTCATTTCCCTACGCTGTTTCATGAGCTCTTTCGTCTCTACCGAAAGCTTACTGAACCTTTCTTTTTCGTCTATCCCTACTTCAAGTGCAGCTTCCATTAATATCTTACTGAATTGGTCGTTCATTTGGTCTATGTCAAGATCTTCTTCGAGAGCTGAGTATTTGTTTCGGATGTTGATACTGAATTCCGTCGCCCTAGTCTTGATGTTGGTTAGATTAGCGAGAGGCTTTTGTATGAGCTTGTTTCGTTCCCTTCTTAGCTGTAACTTAACTCTACTCCTGACCAGTCTATGGTCGCTACCAACATTTACTTTATTGATAACGGTTACGTCTTGTACGATGTCACGCCTATTGGTGATTATGAAGTCAATTTCGTTTTTAATGCCGGATGGTGATTTCCATGTCCATTTCCTCGCGGGTCTCTTTTCGAAGAATGTATTCATAATTTTAGAGATCGAGCTTCGGCAGGTCTATCAATCTTTGCCCTCTCTCATTTCTGGTGCTATTCATGTTTCCCAACCGATATTTCTCCTTCTTCCCTTATTCCTATCTTGGCATTAAAATCCCCCATAATCACGGTGAAATGGGTTTTTGCTCTATCGGTAGCTGCTTGCACATCTTCATGGAAGCTCTCTATCTCCTCATCATCATGACTGCCGGTAGGAGCGTGTGCTTAGATAATTTTTAGGCTATATCTGTTGTTTAGTTTCAGTATTACAGAAACTACTCTTTCGCTCACACTATAGAATTCCCTACTTTTTGTTCTTTTCAAGTCGCTTGTGAACTAAAAACCTACTCCTGATTCTTGTTTGCTATCCAAGGGTTTACCTCGCCAGTATAATAAGTGCCCATCATTTAGTAATTTCTGCTCTTCGCCTAGTCTCCTAACTTCAGAAAGTCCTACAATATCCCATTTAATAAATGAAAGTTCCTCAAGCAGTGTCAGAAGATCCAATTCTGTTCTCAGGGTCCTTACATTGTATGTGCATAAGTTCATCATCTTTAGGCGGCCTGGGTTTACCCGGAGATTCTTAGCTCCCTCTGCTCCGGAGCGAACCTGATCGCCGCCGTGACCAGGGGCTCCTTCGCTTCCGAGATAGGGGGCCGTTGTCTTGACTGGGAAATCATATTTAAGAGGTGTGTGGCCTGGTACCCCTACCAGTCGGCCTTGTGCACGGTGGGGGGAGCAGTTTTAGTCCGGAGGTACCATTAATCTCCAACTTACTTTTGAGTTAGTCTCGCATGTTATTAGATCTTTGTAACCACCGATCTATCTCACGACCTTCCAGTCTACTCATGTGAGAATGGGCATTTGTTTATATACGTGCAGGGCCTACGCAACAATGCATGTTTGCATGTTTATGCGCGCTCCCGTGCCCGCACTTATATTCGTTACTATATATAACATGCAGAATGTACAGCGTAGACGCCTTTATATACA
>BOPN01000376.1:32500-42500 GCA_017312705.2 Penaeus japonicus
TGAAGGGGGCGAGGGGGCGAGGGGAGGAGAGGGAGAGAGGAAGGGGGCGAGGGGAGGAAGGGGAGATGGAGGAAGAGGAAATATGGGAGGGGGAGGAGAAGGGGGGAGAGGGAGAGAGGAAGGGGGGAGGGGAGAGGGGAGATGGAGGAAGAGGAAATATGGGAGGGGGAGGGGATGGGCGGGAAGGGAGGGGGCGAGGGGAGGAGAGGAAGGGGGGAGGGGAGATGGAGGAAGAGGAAATATGGGAGGGGGAGGGGATGGGCGGGAAGGGGGAAGAGGGAGAGAGGAAGAGTGGGAGGGGAGAGGGGAGATGGAGGAAGAGGAAATATGGGAGGGGGAGGGGAAGGGGGCGAGGGGGGGAGAGGGGGAGGGGAGATGGAGGAAGAGGAAATATGGGAGGGGGCGAGGAGGGGGGAGAGGGAGAGAGGAAGGGTGGGAGGGGAGATGGAGGAAGAAGATGAGGGAGGGACGAGGGGGTGATAGAGATTGAGAGAAGGTGGATGGGAAGGGAGAGAATGAGAGGGTGAGAGGAAGAGGGAGAGTGAGAGAATGAGAGAGTGAGAGAGAATGAGAGAGAGAGAGAGAGTGAGAGAATGAGAGAGAGAAAGCCAAACAGACACGTAAAGACATGTTCATCCCGCCATTGTGGCCCTAAGCGCCATCCTCGCTCGCTAACAAGTCCGTGAGTTTAGCGCTGCCTCTTAGCACCCCCCCCCCTCCCCCTTCCCACACCAACACCCCACCCACCCACCCACCTACCCCCAACCCAGCCAGGTTTGCGCTCCCGTGAACTGCCAAGTTGTCTAGAAAGTTTTCGAATCCCTAAAGGACCGAAGTCCTACTTGAAGAAAGTCGGTGGTGAGAGTTCAAGCAAGCCCTTAGGTCCTTGAGTATATACACATGCACAGGAAAGCACAAGCACACTCGCATACGTATGCATGAATTTGCATGTGTACTAGTTATCTTTAATGTTGTTATTTACTGGATATGTTTGGCTAGTTTTCTTATATGTGTTTGAGTTGCATGTGTTTGTTTGTGTGTGTGCACGTGTGTGTGTCTGTGTGTGTGTGTGTGTGTGTGTGTGTGTGTGTGTGTGTGTGTGTGTATATATATATATATATATATATATATATATATATATATATATATATGCACAAACTAAAGGAAAATAGCTTCAAATAGATTTACTTGCGCATTAACAGATTAACAGATTAGTGCATAAATCACACACACACTCACAAATATATATTCATATATGTGCATATATATATATATATATATATATATATATATATATATATATATATATATATGTGTATATATATATATATATATATATATATATATATATATATATATATATATATATGACTTGCAAAACACTCTTCCGTGTTGATAAATAGCAGATAAACCCACTATACACAAAATAGATTTTCAATAAATCTATTTTGTGTATATTGGGTTTATCTGCCTTATATATATATATATATATATATATATATATATATATATATATATATATATATATATATATATATATATATATATACATATGATATATATAAATACCAAGACCCTCGCACAGAGCATCCACCCCAGAGGCAGAACTTGACTCTCCCATCTACATTAAGCAGCTGATTCAATGAAGCGACCAACAGGCGGACACTTTCAGCTGATTGTTGCTTTTCGACTAATGCAACCTGAGCTGGTTTAGCGTTATTAAGGGGCGGCCAGGAGAAAGGGCGGGGGCGGTGGGGATAGGGGTGGGGGGGTTAAAGGGAGAGGTTATGAATGAATTTGGGTAAACACTAAACACATAGTCGAGCTTTGTACGCTGCATGTGCGATATATACAAATACATTCATACATTCATGCGGGTATACGTACAACACACACACACACACACACAGAAAAAGAGAGAGGAAAGAAAGATAGAGAGAAAGAAAGAGAGAAAAGAGAGAGAGAGAAAGAAAGAAATAACGAGAGCGAAAGTTGCGGTCGGAGTGAAAGCCGAATGCTCACAGGACGATTGAGTCTTGGAGCGAGCGAAAGTTGCGGTCGGAGCGAAAGCCGAATGCTCACAGGACGATTGAGTCTTGGAGCGAGCGAAAGTTGCGGTCGGAGCGAAAGCCGAATGCACTGGTTGCGTTGTTGAGTCTCGTCGGCTCCTAGGAGTTGATATGGTGTGGAAGAGATGCGGGAAGGGTAAGTGTTATCGAGAAAGGAGAGGCAGAGAGACATACGAGGGAAAGCAGGTCGGGTCGGTTGTACGTTCAGGTGATGTTAAACACTATGTATATATAGATGTGTGTGTGCATATATATGTATATATATATATACATATGTGTGTGTGTGTGAAATTTATGAGACGTGACCCGGATCTAGTAAAGGAGACAGAAAAAGATAAAATCGTCGCATTTCATGCTTAACAGCTGATTCTCTCTCACTGGAAACAGCTGATTCTCACTCACTGGAAACAGCTGATTATCTCTAAATGGAAACAGCTGATTCTCTCTCAATGGAAACAGCTGATTCTCTCTCAATGGAAACAGCTGATACTCTCTCACTGGAAACAACTGATTATCTCTTAATGTAAAACCGCTGATTCTCTCACACTGGAAACAGCTGATCCTTTCTCACTGGAAACAGCTGATTCTCTCTCAATGGAAAAAGCTGATTCTCTCTCACTGGAAACACCTGATTATCTCTCAGTGGAAACAGCTGATTCTCTCTCACTGGAAACAGCTGATTCTCTCTCAGTGGAAACAGATGATCCTCTCTCACTGGAAACAGCTGATTTTCTCTCAATAGAAACAGCTGATTCTCTCTCACTGGAAACAGCTGATCCTTCCTCACTGGAAACAGCTGATTCTCTCTCAGTGGAAATAGCTGATCCTTTCTCACTCGAAACAGCTGATTCTCTCTCACTAGAAAAAGCTGATTCTCTTTCACTGGAAACAGCTGATTCTCTCTCACTGGAAACAGCTGATTATCTCTCAATGGAAAGAGCTGATCCTCTCTCACTGGAAACAACTGATTCTCTCTCACTGGAAACAGCTGATTATCTCTCAATGGAAACACCTGATTATCTCTCACTGGAAACAGCTGATCTTCTCTCACTGGAAACAACTGATTCTCTCTCACTGGAAACAGCTGATCCTTTCTCACTGGAAACAGCTGATTCTCTCTCAATGAAAACAGCTGATTCTCTCTCAATGAAAACAGCAGATTCTCTTTCTCTGAAAACATCTGATTCTCTCTCACTGGAGACAGCTGATTCTCTCTCACTGGAAACATCTGATTCTCTCTCACTGGAAACAGCTGATTCTCTCTCACTGGAAACAGCTGATTCTCTCTCACTGGAAACAGCTGATTCTCTCTCACTGGAAACAGCTGATTCTCTCTCACTGGAAACAGCTATCCTCTCTCACTGGAAACAGCTGATTCTCTCTCACTGGAAACAGCTGATTCTCTCTCACTGGAAACAGCTGATTCTCTCTCACTGGAAACAGCTGATTCTCTCTCACTGGAAACAGCTGATTCTCTCTCACTGGAAACAGCTTATCCTCTCTCAATGGAAACAACTGATTCTCTCTCACTGGAAACAGCTGATTCTCTCTCACTGGAAACAGCTGATTCTCTCTCACTGGAAACAGCTGATTCTCTCTCACTGGAAACAGCTGATTCTCTCTCACTGGAAACAGCTGATTCTCTCTCACTGGAAACAGCTGATTCTCTCTCGATGGAAACAGCTGATTCTCTCTCACTGGAAACAGCTGATTCTCTCTCACTGGAAACAGCTGATTCTCTCTCACTGGAAACAGCTGATTCTCTCTCACTGGAAACAGCTGATTCTCTCTCACTGGAGACAGCTATCCTCTCTCACTGGAAACAGCTGATTCTCTCTCACTGGAAACAGCTGATTCTCTCTCACTGGAAACAGCTGATTCTCTCTCACTGGAGACAGCTATCCTCTCTCACTGGAAACAGCTGATTCTCTCTCACTGGTAACAGCTGATTCTCTCTCACTGGAAACAGCTGATTCTCTCTCAATGGAAACAACTGATTCTCTCTCACTGGAAACAGCTGATTCTCTCTCACTGGAAACAGCTGATTCTCTCTCACTGGAAACAGCTGATTCTCTCTCACTGGAAACAGCTGATTCTCTCTCACTGGAAACAGCTGATTCTCTCTCAATGGAAACAGCTGATTCTCTCTCAATGGAAACAGCTGATTCTCTCTCACTGGAAACAGCTGATTCTCTCTCACTGGAAACAGCTGATTCTCTCTCACTGGAAACAGCTGATTCTCTCTCACTGGAAACAGCTGATTCTCTCTCACTGGAGACAGCTATCCTCTCTCACTGGAAACAGCTGATTCTCTCTCACTGGTAACAGCTGATTCTCTCTCTGGGAAACAGCTGATTCTCTCTCACTGGAAACAGCTGATTCTCTCTCCTGAAACAACTATTCTCTCTCACTGGAAACAAATGATTCTCACTCACTGGAAACAACTGATTCTCTCTCTCTGGAAACAGCTGATTCTCTCTCACTGGAGACAGCTATCCTCTCTCACTGGAAACAGCTGATTCTCTCTCTCTGGAAACAGCTGATTCTCTCTCACTGGAAACAGCTGATTCTCTCTCACTGGAAACAAATGATTCTCACTCTGGGAAACAGCTGATTCTCTCTCACTGGAGACAGCTATCCTCTCTCACTGGAAACAGCTGATTCTCTCTCACTGGAGACAGCTATCCTCTCTCACTGGAAACAGCTGATTCTCTCTCACTGGAAACAGCTGATTCTCTCTCACTGGAAACAGCTGATTCTCTCTCACTGGAAACAAATGATTCTCACTCACTGGAAACAGCTGATTCTCTCTCACTGGAAACAGCTGATTCTCTCTCACTGGAAACAGCTGATTCTCTCTCACTGGAAACAGCTGATTCTCTCTCACTGGAAACAACTGATTCTCTCTCACTGGAAACAGCTGATTCTCTCTCGATGGAAACAGCTGATTCTCTCTTGCTGGAAACAGCTGATTCTCTCTCACTGGAAACAGCTGATTCTCTCTCGATGGAAACAGCTGATTCTCTCTCACTGGAAACAGCTGATTCTCTCTCGATGGAAACAGCTGATTCTCTCTTGCTGGAAACAGCTGATTCTCTCTCACTGGAAACAGCTGATTCTCTCTCACTGGAAACAACTGATTCTCTCTCACTGGAAACAGCTAATTCTCTCTCGATGGAAACAGCTGACTCTCTCTTGCTGGAAACAGCTGATTCTCTCTCACTGGAAACAGCTGATTCTCCCTCACTGGAAACAACTGATTCTCTCTCACTGGAAACAGCTGATTCTCTCTCTCTGGAAACAGCTGATTCTCTCTCGATGGAAACAGCTGATTCTCTCTCACTGGAAACAGCTGATTCTCTCTCGATGGAAACAGCTGATTCTCTCTCACTGGAAACAACTGATTCTCTCTCACTGGAAATAGCTGATCCTTTCTCATTGGAAACATCTGATTCTCTCTCACTGGAAACAGCTGATTATCTCTAAATGGAAACAGCTGATTCTCTCTCAATGGAAACAGCTGATACTCTCTCACTGGAAACAACTGATTATCTCTTAATGGAAACAGCTGATTCTCTCACACTGGAAACAGCTGATCCTTTCTCACTGGAAACAGCTGATTCTCTCTCAATGGAAAAAGCTGATTATCTCTCACTGGAAACAGCTGATTCTCTCTCAATGGAAACAGCTGATCCTCTCTCACTGGAAACAGCTGATACTCTCTCACTGGAAACAACTGATTATCTCTCAATGGAAACATCTGATTCTCTCTCACTAAAAACAGCTGATTCTCTCTCAATGGACACAGCTGATTCTCCTCACTGCAGACAGCTGATCCTTTCTCACTGGAAACAGCTTATCCTCTCTCAATGGAAACAGCTGATTCTCTCTCAATGGAAACAGCTGATTCTCTCTCAATGGAAACAGCTGATTCTCTCTCAATGGAAACAGCTGATTCTCTCTCACTGGAAACAGCTGATTCTCTCTCACTGGAAACAGCTGATTCTCTCTCAATGGAAACAGCTGATTATCTCTCAATGGAAACATCTGATTCTCTCTCACTGGAAACAGCTGATCCCTTCTCACTGGAAACAGCTGATTCCCTCTCACTAGAAACAGCTTATGTTCTCTCACTGGAAACAGCTGATTCTCTGTCAATGGAAACAGCTGATTCTGTCCCACTGGAAACACCTAATTCTCTCTCTCTGGAAACAGCTGATTCTCTCTCACTGGAAACATCTGATTCTCTCTCACTGGAAACAGCTGATTCTCTCTCAATGGAAACAGCTGATTCTCTCTCAATGGAAACAGTTGATTTTCTCTTTCTCTGGAAACAGCTGATTCTCTCTCAATGGAAAATTGATCAAATAGTGAAAGGATCAAAGAATCAACAGTTTATTGCTGGAAATATAAAGAAAAAAGTGTGTATATAAAAAGAATTACATAACATTCCAATGAATAATGATGCTAATGGTAATGATGAGGATGATAATAAGAAAATGCAAATAACAATAATAATGATAACCAGTATTGGTAATAATAAGCACATTATTTTTGTTATCATTATTATTCTTATCATGATTATAATTATCATAATATTATCATTATGTTATCATTATCGCTCAGTTATCATTATTATCCTTCTCCTTATCAGCCCCCTTTATTGTTATCATTATTGTTCTTATTATGATTATTTTCATCATTAACAGTATCATCAATCTTCATTATGATGATTATCTTTTTTATCATTATTTTTACTATTACCATTATCATTATTACTACTACTACTACTACTATCATTATTATTATCATTATTATTATCATTATTGTCATCATTGCATCGTATAGTAATAATGATATTGATATTGATAATAATAACGGCAATAATTATAATAACAAAAAAAATAATAATGATAATTATGATAATGGTGGTAGCAACAATGATAATAATAATGATAATATCAATCGTTATGATGACGATAATGATAACAATAATTATAATAAATATAACAGTTATAAAATTTGTGAAAATGATAATGATAACGATAATAATAATGATGATAATAATAATAATGATAACGACAATGATGCCGGTAATGATGATAATAACGATGATAATAATAATAATAATAATGATAATAATAATAATAATAATAATAATAATAATAATAATAATAATGATAATAATGACAATCATGATAATCAGAAGGACAAAAACATGATAATAATAATGATAATGCTAACCCTGAACAAGGAAAATCCCGCCTTTTACAGAAAAGACATTCCAATCCTGAAACTTCTCAAGAATTCATTGTGGAAAAATAAAACAAAAATAATAATAATAATAAAACCCTCTGAAAAGGACAATGAAGACAATAAAGAAAGAAAGATAGAGATAGAGACAGGACCTTTTCCTCTTCTCTGAAAAAAAAAATGGCTGTCTAGTTCAATGATGATAATGATGATGGAAGCTTTGCCAATTACAGGAGTGGGCGGCTGGCACTGGCCGGCAAGAGTGCCAATTACGGGAATGAAAAGGAGGAGTGCCACCAGGACGGAGTTGTAATATTTTATCAAACAGCCTCTTAAGAAACGCTTCCTCTAATACGCTTACCATGAGCCTATCACTTTGATATCTCTATATCGGACAAGCGTAGGATGACACAAGAGAATATGCAAGTCTCTCCTACCCGAGCGACAGGGTTTTGTTTTGTTTTGTTTTTTTCTTTTTTCTTTTGAAATGTGATGCTTTTTTTCCCAACTCGTATATTGCAGAGGGTAGCACAGTTCCCTCTATGTTGCAGCAAACATGCATAGCTATCGAGCGTATGGCTGGGAAGCGAAGCGAAATATTTGTTCTGCCTTCGAAGTAATTCAGATGTATACTGTTGGTGCTGTGAGAGATGCGTGTCATCAAGTATAGTGTGTGACTGAAAGGCATATGGCGTTTGGAGAGAAAGAAAAAAAGAGAAAAAGAGAGAGATAAAGGGGGGAGGTTAGATAGATAGGTAGATAGGTATACAAACAGATAGATAGATAGGTAGATAGGTATACAAACAGATAGATAGATAGGTAGATAGGTATACAAACAGATAGATAGATAGGTATACAAACAGATAGATAGATAGGTAGATATAATGATTGACTGATAGAGTGCAAGAGAGAGAGGGGTAGAGAGATAGATAGATAGAGAGAGAGAGAGAGTTATACATAAACTAATTGACTGATATAAAGAAAGCAAGCGAGAAACACAGAGAGAGAGTGAGAGATGGATAGCTAGATAAATAGACCTAGAGATAGGTAGATAGATAGACAAAACAGAACAGACAGGCAGACAGACAAACAGACAGACAGATGGGTAGAGAGAGAGAGAGAGAAGGAGAAAGAAAGAGATGAAATAAAGAATTATTGCAGCTGGTGCCATTAATCTTTGCAACCGAGGATGCATGTTCAGATCTCTTGGGACCGGATCCAAGAAACGCTTTGCACCGTTGCAACTCGTGTCTTGGTTGCAAATGAAGCGACATTGCGACTCGTCCGCTGCGACCAATCTCAGAAACTTGCGACGTCAAATTCGGTGCAACTTTTTAAATTGCTTAACCCTGTCGCTAATTCCTCAAGCCGGAACTAAAAACTCACATAAAATTATGTGAATTGTAAAACTGAACCGAAATGCAGTTTGGGCGAATCTCTATTTCGCTAAAAGGTGAGAGATTGTAAACCTTTGCCGTCGAGGCGAATGCAGGACCAATAAAGGATAGTAACATTGGGATAATTCTTGTTTCAAATTTCATAACACTTCAAAGCTTGATCACTGTCACCTTCAGCCTCTCCTAAGACAGTATGGAGCTGATCAAACATCCCAAGAAAGGTTTAGCGATCTGCAAATAATGTCAAATTATATTCATGCCAATATTAGGTTTCAGTTTCAGTCCTTGCCATTCCTGAACTGACTTTGCCAGCACTGCCGTTTCAGCAAAGCCAATATTAGCCCGTATATTCCTTTAGGTAAGAGGTGAGAAGGAGGGTGCAGGGCTCTCCATGTTTTCGAGAAATTGCGCGGGACTGTGTTATGACATCGCTGGGCGGTGATTGGCGGACGCATTTTGAGAGCGCGCTTCTCATTGGGACGCATTTTGAGAGCGCGCTTCTCATTGGCTGACCAGGGTAAAAACTGCTTAGTGGAATGGCGTGCAGTGGGTGTCGCATTTGCTACGGTCAGAAATTCCGTCAGAGTGAATTTGCAATCGACTTTCTTGGATCCAGCCCCTGGTTTATAGGGTATATTAGTTTTACTGATATGTATCCAATATGTTTGTTTACTTTTGAGCAAATGATTCTTATAAGGGAGAACAGCAACCTATAAACATGAATGAAAAGACTATTGTCATCAGCAGTAACCAACATTGAAGGAAACCCCGTTTTAGTAATGATTAACGCGTTCGGGAATTTTCTGTCCATGCGAAAAATGGAAGATCTTTTTTTTTTTTTTTAAGTTTCAGACAGGATGTGAAAGGATGGTAGTTGTCACGGGATAAATGTACCCTAAGAGTAGGGTTTGCTGATGGACATTCTCGGAGCGGAATGGCCAGGATTGGAAGTACTTTATCTTCCTGACAATCTCTTCAAGACATCGCGCGGTGTCTGTTGTATAGGAAGTATTTTTCTTCTGTACTCCTCATGGAGCTCGGAGGAACGTGGAAAATCTTGATATGTCCCTCGTAAGCACGCATGACGTTTTACCGTATGGCATCCAAAAGATTTTTTTTACCATATGTAAAAAAAAAAAAGAATAATAATAAATAAAACCGTTAAAGAAAGCACAAATATAAATGCACACTCATACTCTTACGCCCCCCCCCCCTCCCAAACACACACACACACGCACACACACTAAGGTACATGTATCGCAGTTAGCTACCACTTAGCTA
>BOPN01000376.1:47500-52500 GCA_017312705.2 Penaeus japonicus
AAATGAGAGATGAAGAGAAGGTGAGAAATGAGAGATGAAGAGAAGATGAGAAATGAGAGATGAAGAGAAGATGAGAAATGAGAGATGAAGAGAAGATGAGAAATGAGAGATGAAGAGAAGATGAGAAATGAGAGATGAAGAGAAGATGAGAAATGAGAGATGAAGAGAAGATGAGAAATGAGAGATGAAGAGAAGATGAGAAATGAGAGATGAAGAGAAGATGAGAAATGAGAGATGAAGAGAAGATGAGAAATGAGAGATGAAGAGAAGATGAGAAATGAGAGATGAAGAGAAGATGAGAAATGAGAGATGAAGAGAAGATGAGAAATGAGAGATGAAGAGAAGATGAGAAATGAGAGATGAAGAGAAGATGAGAAATGAGAGATGAAGAGAAGATGAGAAATGAGAGATGAAGAGAAGATGAGAAATGAGAGATGAAGAGAAGATGAGAAATGAGAGATGAAGAGAAGATGAGAAATGAGAGATGAAGAGAAGATGAGAAATGAGAGATGAAGAGAAGATGAGAAATGAGAGATGAAGAGAAGATGAGAAATGAGAGATGAAGAGAAGATGAGAAATGAGAGATGAAGAGAAGATGAGAAATGAGAGATGAAGAGAAGATGAGAAATGAGAGATGAAGAGAAGATGAGAAATGAGAGATGAAGAGAAGATGAGAAATGAGAGATGAAGAGAAGATGAGAGATGAAGAGAAGATGAGAAATGAGAGATGAAGAGAAGATGAGAAATGAGAGAAGAAGAGAAGATGAGAAATGAGAGATGAAGAGAAGATGAGAAATGAGAGATGAAGAGAAGATGAGAGATGAAGAGAAGACGAGAAATGAGAGATGAAGAGATGAGAGATGAAGAGAAGATGAGAAATGAGAGGTGAAGAGAAGATGAGAAAGGAGAGATGAAGAGAAGATGAGAAATGAGAGATGAAGAGAAGATAAGAAATGAGAGATGAAGAGAAGATGAGAAATGAAGAGAAGATGAGAGATGAAGAGAAGATGAGAAATGAAGAGAAGATGAGAGATGAAGAGAAGATGAGAAATGAGATATGAGAGAAGAGGAAGTAAGTGATAGGAAGGAGGGACGAGAAGAGAGAGAGAAAAAAAACAAGGATAACAGGGTAAAGGGATAGAGTGAGATGAAAGGAAGGAAGAAAGGACGAGGGGAATATGGAAGGATTAAAAAGAGGGAAGTACAAAGGGGAAAATGGAGAAGAAAGGGGAAGGTATAGGTGATGATATGGAGGAGGGAGGAGATATGAGGTTTCTTGAACTGAAGGATATATGTTAACAAATATATATATAGGATTTTCTATATCACCGTTTATACAAAAAAAATCCAACGTATAATCCAAACAAACAAAAAATAAAAGACCTCTAAATACGTCTTTCCTCCAAATAAACAGACCTTGAGCCTTTGTTTACCCTCCACATGTCTTCCCCTTCGGGAGGTTCTTGGCACCAGCCCTCTCCTCAAGACACAGCGCACCCGAGCCGTCGGTGTCTCCTCGATCACACGTTACAACGACAATATAGACACATTACCCTACGGCAGACCGGATTACAGGCCCGACAAACTCATTTTTTAGAGCCTTTTGATCTCCCGTCGACGACAAATTTATGGTCGTCCCCCATCTGAGACTGGGGACCTGGTTTGGGGGGATGGGGGGAAGGGGGAAGGGGTGGTGGAGGGTCGTGAAGGGAGGAGGAGGAGGAGGGAGGTGGAAGAGGAGGAGGGAGGAGGAGGAGATATGGCGAAGACAAGGCCGAAGGAAGCTTTCCCTTGGGGAGGGGGGAGGGGGTGGTGGAGGGTCATGAAGAGAGGAGGAGGAGGAGGGAGGAAGGAGGAGGAGGAGGAGGAAGGAAGAGATATAGCGAAGACAAGGCCGAAGGAAGCTTTCCCTTTCGCCTGACTATCTCAGCCTCTCAGTGCAAGAACAGTAATATATGGGCGTGGGAAAGGGAGGGATTATGTGAGATAACCCATAGGCCTACGCTCTTGGAAGGAGAAGAAATGAGGGCGTAGGAAAGCCTAAAAGTTTCTCGGATTTCAGAGGAAGACGGTGAGAAAAAGAGGGGGGATTTCTGTCCTTGAGGAAGCATCCATTTCGAATGACAGTGATCTGTATTTGTAACTATGGGCATTTTCTTACGTTCGTCTTTCCAGGATACAATTTTTTGCTCCGTTACCCCCCATCGTTCCTTAGATTAATGTTTGTGTGTGTGTTATCCCTTCCTATAATCTATCATGCTGTTGTATATTTGCCTCCGGTGACAGATAGAGACAATATCTATGATGTGTAATCGACAGATGGACAAATTGTAAAGGAGACTGATATATATAGATGCTCGTAGATTGCCACAAGCGTGTGATTATTAATGTGTCTTCGAAATACAATGCTGAGATAAATAGAATGCGGTCGGAATTTCATTAGGGAAACGTCCGTGTACCTTATACGCAGCTCTCCCAGTCGACGCAACTCTGTTTCCAGTGAATAAATCTGTTTGACTTTATCTAGGAGCTAAGCAACTAAATTTGGCGAAAGTATCTCGTTTCTTAGGCAGCATTATACTCCCGTTCCTTAACACCGATTTTCATTATCTTTAAAGGTGTACGCTTATGGCTTGTTCGCACTTAACTCACAAAAGGATTTCTGTTTGGGATTATATTCTCGCCTCACAAAGAGACTTCATCAATACTCAACATAGGAGCGCCATTATGGTCATCCCCCCCCTCCCCCCACACTCTTCTCGTCACTTGAATATAGAATATATAGAATATAGGTTTCTAACGCCCATTGCTTGATGTCCCACACTTAATATAAACTAGATTTTTTGTTAATTTCATAACGTTTATCTTCTGAGCTATTTATGCATGTCCTTTCTTTCGTAGTTCGTAGCAGTGTTGTTATGTTCATGAATTTTGGAGTCGATTACGGTTATGGCAGTTGATATACTTGCTGTTCACACTATTTATTTCATTCCCATTATTCTCCTATTACAATATTTATGATAGATTTTTCAGGGTCTATACTAGATTTTTACAAGATTTTTACTAAAATTTTACTGTTTATGCTAGATTTCTACCGGATTTTCATAGATTTCTTTAGATTTAGAGGATTTATATTAGATTTTTAAAAATCTATAGTAGATTTTTTAAGGATTTATGCTAGATTTCTACAGGATTTAAGCTAGATATATTTCGATTTACAGGAGTTATACTAGATTATACACGATTTATACAACTTTAATACTAGATTTTATAATGGATTATACTAGATATATTATACTTATCAGACGATTTCTTTCCTTTTCTTTTACTCTCCTTTCACAAGGTTGTTCTCAGCACCTCATATCAAACATAGAGCTCTTGACACATTTAAGAAACGGCTTCAGTTTAAGTTTATGACTTCGAAAAGGTTCGAAAAAATTACCGAATTCATGATGCCTGATACTTAACTGAAGCAATATCACTTATCTATCAATCTATCTATCAGTCGCGTTGCTACTAAAGTTTACATATAATGAGATACGTGTTGCTTGTCTGGCACCGTTTATTGCAAAAGGTTCAATGCCATGCAACAGGGTTCGTAATAAAAGTAAAACAAAATAAGAAAAAAATATTAATCATAGGGTATGGTTTCTGATAATCAAAGTTATGTACACGTTTCATTAGATATGATTTTGTAATTTATTGCCTGTGGAGAGAGAGAGAGAGAGAGAGAGAGAGAAAGAGAGAGAAAGAGAGAGAGAGAGAGAGCGATCGAACAAGAAAGCGAAAGAGAGAGGAAAAGGGTGAAAGCGAGAGAGAGAGAGAGAGAGGAAGAAAGAGAGGGAGAAAGAGTGAGAGAGAGGAAGAAAAGAGAGAGAGAAAGAAAGGGTGATTAAACAAGAGAGCGAAAGAGATAGGAAGAGGATGAGAGCGAGAGAGAGAGAGCCGGAGATACGAGAGGCACCCTGACAGTGAGAGATAGGTTAATTACCAAGTCGGTAAAATAGATTAGTTCAAGGCAGGACCCCCCCTCCCCCTCCCCCCAGGATACAAATGTCTAAGGCGCACCACCACTTCATTGCTTTTTCTTTTCCTTTTTTTTTGACTGGAGTGATCAATCAAGCAATCAGTCACTCGGAACTCGAGGTTTATTTCAAAAGTTTTGGTAATAAAGCTTTTGTTCTAGATGTGTTTATCCACTTGTCTCATCGTTTAGCTACGAACGCATCTAAAAAGTACAAACGTCGGTTTGTCTATCTGTTTGTGATAGACAGACTTTTCTCTCACTCTTTAACTCATTCTCTCTCTCTCTCTTTCTCTCTTTCTCTCTCTGTCTCTCTCTTTCTGTCTGTCTATCTGTCTCTCTCTCTCTCTCTCTCTCTCTCTCTCTCTCTCTCTCTCTCTCTCTCTCTCTCTCTCTCTCTCTCTCTCTCTCTCTCTCTCTCTCTCTCTCTCTCTCTCTCTCTCTCTCACTCACTCTCTCTTCTGGTTTCTAGCGTCACGTAAGGCTTGAGGTGTTTAGTCGTGTTTCACCGAAAGTGACCGCCAACTTGACCAATAGTATTGCATCAAACTGCGCCCCTTAAATCCGTTTTAAAACCTTTGAGGAGATCCAGCAAGCTCTTGGCGATGAATATTTCAGTAGCATTTAGATCTAATAGCCTTCTTTAGGATCGGCTACCCTGCCGGATCATCTCCACAGACCACGCCCCCAAACGTGTGCCAAGATAGTCGAATATTCGCTAAATCTTCTGCGAAATCTTGTCCCTCAATTATGGAAAGTCTTCAGGTACACGAGAGGGAAACGTAAATGACTTTGATATTTCTTCCACCTCGGTATAAGCAAAGAAGCAAAGAGACTTTGTTCTGAAGTGCCAAACAAACAAGCGAACGAGGTCATTGGCTAGGTATTGTTGGGGATTATGCTGGACTGTTATAATGTCTATTAAAGACTGTAGCTTTTTGAAGATCATTAGTGATAATTCTCGGATTTACGCACG
>BOPN01000376.1:67500-70000 GCA_017312705.2 Penaeus japonicus
AAGGAGAGAGAAAGAAAGAGGGAGGGAGAGAGAGAGAGACAGAGAAAATGAGAGAGAAACCAATCAGCTGACCACCTACATATTCTCCTACATGCAGACATAAAACGAGAGGAAGAGAGAAGCAGAGAGAGAGAGAGAGAAAGAGAAAGAGAGAGAGAGAGAGAGAGAGAGAGAGAGAGAGAGAGAGAGAGAGAGAGAGAGAGAGAGAGAGAGAGAGAGAGAGAGAGAGACGGTTACAGCGAAGATAATACAATGCGAATGAAAAGAGGATGCAGATACTGCCATAAAAGGAAGTGAAAAAAGTTGGCAAAAAGTCATGAAAGTTGGTCATCAAAAAAGGTAAACAAAGCCAGGAGAAGAAAGGTGAAAGTCTGAGAGAATAGACGTTATTCCGTTCTGAATGTGAAAGAAAAAAATAAACAAGATTATTACCATGAGTTTTGAGATGACAATGGGGTATATGAGCAACAACAACAACAACAACAACAACAGCATCATGGATGGTAAACAAAAAGGAAAAGAAAAATCGTCAGTTTTGGAATTTATGAAAGGAGAAAATAGAAAAAAAATATCATGAAAGGAAAATCCCACGTAATTATTACCATGTACGTGAAATACAAATGAAAATAGAATATGCCATGACTTTACAAATAGAGAAAGAAATAGATAAAAGAAAATACCACGAAATGTCAAAGAAAACGTAAATTATGTCATAGAAAGAAATGGAAGTTTTATATCAACTGTACAAATGATGGAATAGCGATGATATGAATATCCATAAAAGCACAGAAATTACGTGACGAATGGAAAAAAGAAGAAAAAGAAGAAAAACGTAAATAGAGCCTTTAACGGGAAATAAAGACTGAATCGAAGTTATAGAGAAATTACATAAACAATGACACGAATTAAAAAAAAAAAAAAAAAAAAAAAAAAAAAAAAAAAAAAAAAAAAAAAAAAAAAAAAAAAAAAAAAAAAAAAAAAAAAAAAAAAAAAGCGATATCAAAAAAATAGTTTTTTTTTTCTAGTGCTGTTGCTGCTGTGAGGTCAAAGGTCAATAGGCTGGCTCCCTGGTAAGTTTTGTGCGCGCTGATCCCGTGTCGGTTATTTACCAACTTTGCGGTAAAATACAAACAAGAGAGACGTCAATTGACTTCGCAAAAAGATTTCGGGGTCCTTGCTCGGGAGGGGAAGGGGGGGAAGGGGGGGGAGGACGGAGGAACGGAATGAACGGGGAAGATGACCGATGAGAGACCGAGGGACTGCTGGTTTCTGGGGCGAGGTCTGCAGGAAGACACACGCACGCACACAAACAGACACAGAGAGACAGACACACAGATACACACACACATAGGAACAGACATAGAAACACACACACACACATAGTAACAGACATAGAAACACACACACACATAGAAACAGACATAAAAACAAGCACACACAGAAACAGACACATGAACACACACACATAGAAACAGACACAGAACCAAGTACACACAGAAACAGACACAGAAACACACACACAGAAACACACATACACAGACACACGCGCATAGAAACAGACACAGAAACACACATACACAGACACACACGCATAGAAACAGACACAGAAACACACATACACAGCACCCACACACACAGAAACAAACACAAAAAATACAAACACAAAAACACATAAACAAACACACACATACACAAACACACACACACACACACAGAGGAAGTGAGAAAGGGAGAACAAAAGACAAAAAGATCGATAGATAAAAAAAAATATAAAAACATAAAGACATATGAATATATAAACACACCCACACCCACACACAGACACAGATACCCGCAAACACACACACGCAAAACGCATTTAACCCAATAAACACCCACATATAATCTCTTTCCTACATTTGACAAGCTTCTTATCCACCATAAATCGCCTCTTCGTGAATAAACTTAATTAAATTTCTAAGAAAGCCAGCAAGAGCAATTTCACATTAATCACCGTCGTTGATGTTTACACCGCGAGATGGCGCCACGTGCGTTAATTACACCGGGAATCTGATATACAGCTGAGGTTTCATTGATTTTTTTTTAGCCTCGTTTTGTTTCGAAATGTCTTTTGTTGTTTGGGTTTTTGTTTTGTATTATGGATAGATCCAGCTTTTCTGGGATAAGGATTTTGTATAGAATAGGTTCTTGGTGGATAAGGATTATCTTGATAATAAAAGATTATAAAAAATTATAAGGTTGTTCGTGATTATTCTCACAGTGTTCGATTGATCTATGATTATCGTTCTTTGTATCTTTTCTTTCGTGCTCTCTCTTTCTTTCTTTCTTTCTCTCTCTCTCTCTCTCTCTCTCTCTCTCTCTCTCTCTCTCTCTCTCTCTCTCTCTCTCTCTCTCTCTCTCTCTCTCTCTCTCTCTCTCTCTAACTGTCTCTCTCTCTCTCTCTCTCTCTCACTTTCTCTCCCTTCCTCCCTCCTTCCCTCCGTCCCTCCCTCTCTCTCCT
>BOPN01000376.1:75000-85000 GCA_017312705.2 Penaeus japonicus
AAATAAAAAACAAAGAAACGGAGAACCCCTCCCCCCCTCCCCCTCCCCCCCCCCCAAAAAAAGGACGTGTGAAATATGCACAAAGCCCACCCCCTCTCTCACTCGCCTACGTCACAGCTGCTTCATCGTAAAATATATATGCAACATGGAGACGGAAGGGCCAGTCACCATGTTCTGTGTAACCAAGAATTGTGACTCCTTTGTAACTTTCTCTCCATTACTACTGTATACACAAAACAAGGCTCTTTTTTTCCCTTCCATTTTGTTATTCCAGTGTCGCGTTTCTGGGTACATTCTGTATACCCTCAAGAAATGAAAACAGATACGAGAATAAAGATACAAAAATAGATCAAAATAAGCACTGCAAAATTTAGGAATTCCCTCAAGCTTATTTTGAAAGACAATGCTGTATCCTATGCTTGAGAATACGAATACGAAAAAGAGAAGTGGAGAATCATGTTCTCGAAAGAAGGAAGAGGGAGGAAGATCTAAGAAAGTAGCTAGTTACTTGAAGATGACAATACAATACAAATACAGAGATAAAGTGGAGAATCTGGATTCTCGAAAGAAGATGAGCAGGAGAAGAACTAAGATGGCAGCTAGCTACCTAAAATGAAGAATTAGAGGGAGAAACTAAAAGGTGGGGGGCGTAACCCCTTGCTGGTTAACATTCCACTCCGAGCTATATATAATTTTACGACTGATGACCTCATTATTAGGCTTTTCTGACAGTAGTTAATATCTTTTAGGATATTCTAAGTTAATTCTAAACTTTAGGACAGTTACGTTGAAATCCATAAGATGTGACGTAGGTTTCTTCTCATGAACGCTGAGATAAGAACAGAGAGATAATGGTGATAGATAGAGAGGTAGATAGAGAGTAAGAGAGAGAGAGGGAGGAAGAAAAAGCGTGAAAGTGAGTTAGTGATGTGTGTGTGTGTATATATATATATATATATATATATATATATATATATATATATATATATATATATATATATATACGACCCACTAAAAGAACTGTCTAACCAGACGCCTAACAACCGTCATGGAAATTACCTATTTGCTCATAACAGAGCAGTGATGGCAAGGTTTTACAGACAATTCCCGTAGGCACTCGGCAGCAATGAATCAGAAATTCAAGTCCAAAATCAGGTTACCGAGGTTGCTGCCGAGTGCCCACGGGAATTGTCTGTAAAACCTCGCTATCACTGCTCTGCTATGAGCAAATAGGTAATTTCCATGACGGTTGTAAGGCGTCTGGTTAGACAATTCTTTTAGTGGGTCGTGTGGTCTAATGAATTCAGAGTTGGGTCTGTCAATCTGACGGCTCGGGTTCGAGTCGTTACTGCACTCTACCATCTTTCTCACATAGATATAACTTTGATAATCTGATTTTGGACTTGAATTTCTGATTCATTGCTGCCGAGTGCCTACGGGAATTGTCTGTAAAACCTCGCTATCACTGTTCTGCTATGAGCACATAGGTGATTTCCATAACAGTTGTATTGCGTCCGGTTAGACAGTTCTTTTAGTGGGTCGTGTGATCTACTGGATTCAGGGCCGGGTCTGTCAATCTGACGGCTAGGGTTCGAGTCCTGGTCAGGGAGGTAAAATTTGTATTTATATATATACACATATATATATATATATATATATATAGATAGATAGATAGATAGATAGATAGATAGATATACATATATATATATTCGAATATATATGTTCGAATATATATATGTATATATATATATATATATATATATATATATATATGCATTTATATATGTATATATATGTATGCATGTATGTATATATGTATATATGTATATATATATATATATATATATATATATATACATATATATATGCATATGTATATATATGTATATATATATATATATATATATATATATATATATATATATATATATATATATATATACATACATACCAGAGAGGAGCTATAGGCAGTTTGGACCACTTGGTCGCTCAGTCGGAAATACAGATAAGTTTAGAAAAATTCTGAGAACATATACAAATATAAATAAAGGCATAGATAGTTATATCTATAGATGTATTGGCAAACAGATAGTTGCAAAGAACGCGGTCCATTTCATGCTCTCCTAAATCCCACGACAGTTTCCAGCTATTGCAAGCAAGGATATTTTCCCATCCTGTGTGTTCAGATGTATAGTTTTCAAGCAATTGCTCCCCTGGGTTGCCAAGTCGTAATTTTTGTCCCGGTGTGTGTGTTTTTTTTTTTTTTTTTACTAGTTCGACCTCACGTTACTTTCAATATCAAACATTTGTTGTTTGTTGTTTGTTGTGTTTTTCCCCCAGCATCGTCTGGTGGGTTGCTGGGCATTGGGGGGAAGAGGAGGTGGGTGCAAAAGAACGACTGCAATCTGCAATGAACTTTGGTTGAAAATGGAGTGAGTAATTACAACTTCGGGACTAGGTGTAGATATCGGATACCCGAACTCTGATTTCTTGATTTTTTGTTCTTCTTTTCTTGAAGTAATATTGCAATATTTTCAGGTTTGTTAATTAGCAGCACACACACACACACACACCTCACACACACACGCACACACACACACACACCACCACTAACACCACCCATGTAAAGAGAAAGAGAGAGAGAGTGAGAGAGAAAGAGAGAGAGAGAGGGATATAAAGAAAGAGAGAGAGAGAGAGATAAAGAAAGAGCGAGAGAGAGAAAGAGAGAGAGGGGGGGGGAGAGAGAAAGAGAGAGAGGGAGGGGGGAGAGAGAGAGAGAGGAAAGAGAGAGCATCCATCACATTTTTACCAGAAACTATTCCCAGCAACCATTCGATTTTTCACCATGCTATACACAACGCTGCTGGGTCAACAGGAAGACAAAAAAAAAAAAATCATTCATATTCTCAAAGCCGAGTTTTATCCACATCAATCATGCTTTCGAGTGATGACTTCTCGCCTTTAATCCATCTTTGATAACATGACTCGATTATCCAAGCAATTAATCAGCTATTACTCTTACGTAATTTCTTATGTCCTCGTCTTTCTGTGGTCATACTCCCCTGTGTCATGTGTTTATGTTTATGTAAAGATTGTTATATTTTGGATGTTTTGGGGAAAGATGTCAGTACATGTGAGGGAAGGAGAGGGGATGGGAGGGGAGGGGGGGTGAAGAGGGGGATTGGTAGAAATGATGTATGAAGATTCTTAAGATTTTAATGATGATTGTGATGGTGTTCGTGATGATGAGGATTATGAGTAATTGTGATGATAAGAGTAATGATAATGATGATTATGATAATGATGATAAAAATTATCATAATAATATGGATGGTAATGAAAATGATGATAATGATTGTAATTGTTATAATGATGGTATTGATGATAACAGTAATAATGGTGATGATGATGAGGAAGAGGAGGAGGTGGAAGAGGATAATAATAATATCAACTAAGGTCATAATGATTATGATGAAGATGATAATAACGATAATCATGATAGTGATGATAAAGGTTACGCCGAACAATAATGATAATATAAAGATGATTCAAATGCAAATGCAAATGCTAATAACAAAAAATGCAATCCAAACACCACGTACATCATGTCAGTTCCAAATGAGACATGAATAAGCTGCCAGGGACATGTCACCGTCAACAGAGCTCTGATTACGAAAGGTCAATGCACTCTCATGGTTGCGAAGATTTTAGGAATAGTAACGTTTGATATATGTGTGTGGGAGGGAGGGAGAGGGAGGGAGGGAGAGGGAGAGGGAGGGGGAGATGAGAGGGGGATGGAGAGGGAGAGGGAGGGGGAGGGGAAGGGGGAGGGAGAGAGAGAGAGAGAGGGAGGGAGGGAGAGGGAGGGGGGAGGGGGAGAGGGAAGGGGAGAGGGAGAGGGAGGGAGGGAGGGAGGGTGAGGGTGGGAGGGAGGGAGGGGGAGGAGGAGAAAGGGAGGGGAAGGGGGAGAGGGAGACAGGGAGAGGGAGGGAGGGTGAGGGAGGGAGGGGGAGGGGGAGGGAAAGAGGGAGGGAGAGAGGGAGAGAGAGGGGGGAGGGGAAGGGGAGGGAGAGGGAGAGGGAGGAAGAGGAAGGGAGGGGGAGGGGGGGAGAGGAAAGGAGAGAGGGAGAGGGAGGGAGAGGGAGGGAGGGAGAGGGGAGAGGGGGAGGGGGAGGGAGAGAGGGAGGAAAGGAGGGGGGAGAGTGAGAAAGAGAGGATAAGACGAGAAAAAGAAGAAAAGAAAGAGATGAAATGAGAGAGATAAGGATAAGGATAAGCCAGATTTGCGGATCAAATGCTTCGCCGGGCTTATTTGCACTAAGGCAAGTCCGCAGAGAGAGAGAGAGAGAGAGAGAGAGGCTGGGGAGGGAGAGGGGGGAGACAGAGAGAGAGAGAGAGAGAGAAAGACGAAAAGAAAGAGAGATGATATGAGAGAGAGAGAGAGATTTTGCAGAGAAAGAAAAAAAGAAAGAGAGATGAAATGAGAGAGAGAGAGAGACTGCAGAGAAAGAAGAAAAGAAAGAGAGATGATATGAGAGAGAGAGAGAGCAGGTGAATGTTACGTCTAATGAATGGCATACCTCATTACTCTCGTGTACTCATGGCTGGCCTTAGTTGTCTCTTTCCCTCTCGCTTTTTCTTCTCCTTCCCCCGAGGGTCTCTTTTTTTCCCTCTGTCCCTCCCCACTCTCTCTCTCATTCCTCTGTTCCCTCCCCTCATCTATCCTTGCAACCTTCCCTCTCCCTCCCTCTCCTTCCTTCTCTCTCCTCGCTCTTTATTTCCCACTTTACTTCCCTCCCTCTTCCTTTCCCTCCCTCCCTCTTTCCGTCCCAAAGTTTACCCGACCCACTCCCTAACCCCTGTTTCTCTCCTAACCCACCTCCCCCCCACTCCCCTCCCCTCCTCTCCCTCCTATCTTCTTCATTCTCCCTCTTCCATCACCCTTTCCCACCCCTCCCTCTTTCTTTCCCCTTACCACCCTCTTCCCTCCCCTTCCCACCCCCTCCCTCTCCCTCCCACCCTCTTCCCTCCCTTTACCACCCTCTTCCCTCCCCTTCCCACTTTCTTCCCACTCCTTCCCACTCCCCCTCTCTCCTTCCACTCTCCCACACCTCTCTCCATCCCTCTCCTTCCCACCCTATCCCACCCTCCCTTCGTTCCTCCCCCCTTCCCTCGCTATCCCTCCCTTCCTTCCCCCCTCCCACGCCTCTCTCCCTCCCCCTTCCACCCCTCCCACGCCTCTTTCCCTCCCCCTTCCACCCCTCCCACCCTCCCGCCCTCCCTCCCCCCCTCCCCCCTTCCCTCCCTCCTTATCCCTCCCTCCTTCTCCCTCCTTTCCCCTCCTTGAAGAACAGCTGCGATACCGAGGACACCATTTTCACTTAACCGAAGGAGAGGAGTTTCAATGCAAAAACAAGAGTCAAAAACAAAACAAAAACAAGAGGAAGTCTAATTAAGAGAGTGATGGTTGGATAATTATGCGAGTGAGTAACTACTTACTCATTAATCGATGGGGGATTGATAGATAATTGGTAGATTAATGGACAAGTGAATAAATAATGTATATGAATGGATAAATAGATTAATTTAAATGAATGATTATTGGGAATAGATAGCTTAGTGAATAGCTATAGCAATTAATAGATAAGCATATACTTACATATAATATATACATGAATAAATATACATATAAATAACACAATAAGTTAATAGACAAACAAACAGAAAATGTAAATTTTAGATGAATAAACAAAAAAGGAAATTATTATGTAGTAAAATTGAATAAGGAAGTAAATAAATATATTTATAACCAAGTAAATAGATAGATAGATAAATGAGTAGATAGATAAACAAGTAAATAAATAAAAATAGTAGATAAATAAGAATATGGATAAATATATACGCTAGACAGATGAATATATAAGTAAAAAATAAACAGACAAAATTTCTTGACTGGTCGAAGGAGTCTTTTGATGTGGGAGACTTTATTACATGCCCCCCCCCCATCCCCCCCTCTTTTTCTCTTACCTTTTTTGAGGGGTTTCTTCTCTTCATATTTTCTTCTCCTCTCTCTCTCTCTCTCTCTCTCTCTCTCTCTCTCTCTCTCTCTCTCTCTCTCTCTCTCTCTCTCATATTCTTATTTTCTTTTCCCATTTACATAATCGTACCTCGTTATATTTCTGTATTCACTATATTTTCTGTCCTCAATATACTTCTAAAGCACTGACTTTCTCTCATCACTATATTTTCTGTCTTAACTTCATTTTTCTATGCACATTATATATATCACTATATTTTCTGTCCACATTTATTCATCCCTTCACTATATATTATATATTATATTATGCGTCTGACCTCACTGTATTTCTGACCTCACTATATTTTCTGTCCACATTATATTTCACTGTATTTTCTGTGTTCTTTTCTGCATTTTCCCTCTCTTTCTCTCCTCTTTCTTCTCGTTTTATCCATCGTCTTTTTACAGGTTATCTCACTTCTGCACTGACTCCTTACTCACTGCCTAGCAATCATATTTCGGTGGAAGAGAGGAAGGGAGGGATAGAGAGAGATGGGGAGGAGAGAGATAAAAATGATAAAAATAAAGATATGAATATAAATAATTTATATAAACACACACACACACACACACACACACACACACACACACACACACACACACACACACACACATATATATATATATATATATATATATATATATATATATATATATATATATATATATATATGTATATATACACACACACACACACACACACACACACACACACACACACACACACACACACACACACACATATATATATATATATATATATATATATATATATATAAATATATATATATATATATATATGTATATATATATTTACCTCAAAAATGGAAAATTACAATAGAAAATTTGCTTCTATCTGGATCCGGATCACAACCAAAGTATAAGCATTTAATCTGTAGCCCACAACCAACCCACCCACAGAACCATAGCCAACCCAACCATAGAACCATAGCCAACCCACACACAGAACCATAGCCAACACACCCACAGAACCATAGCCAACACACCCACAGAACCATAGCCAACACACCCACAGAACCATAGCCAACACACCCACAGAACTATAGCCAACCCACCCACAGAACCATAGCCAACCCACCCACAGAACCATAGCCAACCCACCCACAGAACCATAGCCAACCCACCCACAGAACTATAGCCAACCCACCCACAGAACCATAGCCAACCCACCCACAGAACCATAGCCAACCCACCCACAGAACCATAGCCAACCCACCCACAGAACTTCACCACAACCTGCTGACAACTGTTTATATGATACTGCCGACAAGATAAACCAACCAGCAAAATCCAATATTATTTTCTGAACTACTCAAGCGAAGGTCTCTCTCCTCTCGCTAAGCTAGAAGGGGAAAAAACATGATCCCATCCTAAGAAAACAATAGGCGATTGGAATATGAGTTTATGCTTGAGAATCCATAAGCAAAGATTCAAAGAGATATACCTTGAAAGGGGAAGGGAGAAGGAGATAGAGAGATAGGGAGGGGAGAGAGAGAATGGAGGGAGATGGAGAACGAGAGAAACAGAGAGGAGAGAAACAGAGATGACACATGTCCACCTAAGCTCCATAGATGTGAGCATCTATGGAAGATAAGCGCTGTTGTAATATACACAATGAGTGAAGCATAACAGATCTCAATTACTGTCGACCAGTCTCGCTTTTGACTACCATCAGCAATGTACTAGAGAGAGTCATCAGCGTGCAACTCGCTCGACACCTGAAGAAACGCCTGCTGTGCTGTCGCCACAGCTTGAGGAGCGGTTCTAGACAAATATGGATAAGCCAGATTTGCGGAGCAGATGTTTCCCCGGGCTTGTATGCACTATGGCGAGTGAGCACGCCTGTGTCAGTGAATACTAACTCGTGAGGGAGTACCAACGAGTGTTGACTCGGTCTGAGTTTGGTCCATAACCACCGTGGTGCCCAACCACAGCAGTGACAGCCAGGCGAGAATGGAAACTCACGAGTTTAGACGAGGCTCGATCCGCCGACCACAGGGATGTGAGGCCGGCGCTATACCACGGTACTAGCCTGACGGTGTCTAGACAAAGACAAGAGTACCAGCATTTTGAATTTAGATATAGAGGGTTCCTTTGACGTGACTAATGCAGCGCTCCAGTGAAGAAACGATCTGGCATCGACAGTGTACTAACGGTGCTGAAAGTTGTCAAGAATATTAAATATCAACGCTACAAGCTCTCTCAACAGCCGTTCCACAGGGCAGCGCCTTGGGACCACTTATGTGGAAAATCTTTATCAATGACCTGCTGAATCCCGTCCCTGAAATCTAAGCAGTAGCCAGTGATAACATAACTACGGAAAGAAAAAGTGATAGACATTGTATCATGAGATAGAAGGTGGCTAGTAACCTTCACACCAAATAAGACACTTGATAGTAGTCGCCATGACGCTGTCAGCTATCGAACTATATGTCACCGGGGAATTACTCAAACCTCAGGACGAATTTGAAGTCTTCGGTGTCACATATGACAACAAACTGACTTTTCAAACTCACATCGAAAACATCATATGGAAAGCATCCGGAAAACTTGCTTCACGAAAAAGCATATCGTTTCTTTTGAATGCCAAAGAAAGGGAGATGTAGTACAAGCAGCTACATGTACCTCATCTGCAAGCATTAAGTCAACCAGAACAACAAAGTGCACGCACCACCAGAAGTGTGGAAAGTGCGTCGCAAGCATTGGCTACACCACGATGCAGAAATTACCCGACGAGAGATTGAATAATAAAAGTTCTGAGAAATATAATAAAGATGAATTTACATAATGTATAGAG
The DNA here is from genome assembly GCA_017312705.2 of Penaeus japonicus. NCBI lineage: Eukaryota > Metazoa > Arthropoda > Malacostraca > Decapoda > Penaeidae > Penaeus > Penaeus japonicus. The sequence goes on from BOPN01000376.1 coordinate 83,895, forward strand.
CAGAAATACTGTATCCCACATAGTATCACTACACTAGATTGTGTAATGATAGATAAAGGATATGAGAGAGAGAGAGAGAGCGGGAGAGACACTGCTACTATAAACGTTAGGAACATTCATCAAACAAAAGAACAATGAAAATAACAACAATAGCAGTGAAAGTATTCAAAATGATAAGAAGATGAAAGTGAAAGCAATGATAATGATAATATTAATGATATCAAGATGAACAAAAAATAATAATACTTAGGACTATAATGATAATAACAACAACATCAATTATTATAATTGATCTATTAGTAAACAATCATAACAGTGATGATTATGATGATGCACATGAGGAGGAAAATGAAGATAAAGACAATAATTATGATAATGATGGCTATGGAAACACTAATCATTATAAAAAGTCGTGCAGTGATAATAAGAATGATTAATAATAATGATAAGAATGAAGATAAGAATGATTCATCAAAATAACATGTAACAATAACAGAGATGACAGGAACATCATGAACAAAAGTAATGATAATAACTTTGTAATGACTTACACATTATAAATTAGCATACCGCTTTTCATCAGGTGTCGCATTGTAAAAAAAAATGAATAGCGAATGGTGAAATTTGTATATGGATTAGTATCTATAATGAAGTAAACATGAATAAATTAGTCACTAATGAGAAAATTGTTGCGATGAAATTAAAACTTTTTTATGTGAAATTCAAAACCTTCTTTGCCGTTTGTATTTTTCATAAACAAAAATGTTTACATTCTTAATGATCAGTCGTCACAGCAATGCAAGCTCTATGCTCGCTCTGCAGAATTAACAATAGGAATATGACAGTTAATTTATCTTTACTTTGGGAGTTTTTTTTTTTTTTTTTTCCCCTTTGCGATAATCAGTCATCATTTTCATATAAAAAGGAAGAAAGTAAATAAAAGCAAATAAAAATACGTATACATATACATACACACATACTGTAATATGTGTGTGTGTGTGTGTAGGAGGGTGTGTGTGGGTGTGTGGGTGGGTGTGTATAGATATATTTCTTTATTCTTTTCCTTTATTTTCCCTTCCAGGAAAAGGTATTCGATACCTCGCCGT
>BOPN01000376.1:107500-110000 GCA_017312705.2 Penaeus japonicus
GGGTGGAGAGGATGAAGACTTCTTTTCTTTTTTTAGATTGCAATATTAGGGTTTATATGTTGTAGGAGGTTGTTGTTATTCTGGGTGTTATAAGCGACAGATGTTATATCATTTGCTCTGTGAGACTTGTGTTGTATTGTGTGTTGTGTTATCTATGTGTTGTGCTATTGTTATATAATATATATCTATGTGCTGTGTTTTTGTTATATAATTTGTTCAAATTCTTTTATCAGTTTCTAACTTTGAAAATATCTAAAGTCCAAGTTTTCCGAGACTGAACTCAATTGTCTAAACACAATATTTTTAGAAATTAAAAACATATAAGTAGATCAATAAACGCGAACGAGTTACAGATAGTATCAAGTAGATATGATTACTGTTGATCAGAGTAGATGAGAGAGAGAGAGTATAATTGCTATCTCTACCCCCCCCCCCCTCTATCTATCTATCTATCTATCTAATTCTTTCTTCCTCTCTCTCTACCTCTCTCTACCTCTCTATCAATCTATCTGTCTATCTCTCTAATTATCTCTTTCTCTATCTCTCTCCCTCTCTATCTATCTATCTATCTATCTATCTCTTTCTATCTCCCCTTCTCTCTCTCTCTCTCTCTATCTATCTATCTATCTATCTATCTATCTATCTTTCTATCTATCTATCTATCTTTCTCTCTATCTTCTCTCTTATTCCACCTCCAATAAACACACACACCTTATTTATTGCATCATAAACATCCCAACCATACCGTCCACAGTGTCGATGGTATTTGGTCATCAGGTGAAAGGTCATTACTGATGATAATAATGATGAAAGTAATGATAATAATCACGTCTATTGTGATAGTGATGATTACATTATGATATGACATGAAGGGGAGCTATAGCCTTGGAATTTCGATATTTTATTTGTATGTGTTCACTTATGATGATATGTGAATTTCAGGAAGTTTGGTTTGTTTGTGTTTTTATGTGTGATTTATTTGGATTTTTTTATTAATATTATTTAATGCAGCCTATGATTTTCAATCAATTGCTTTGAAAAAAAATATAGATATTTCTCACATATATCTAAAAAAAATGGCAAGGGCAAATTGCTTTTTCTTGCTTTGTTTCTGATTTAAAAAAAGAAAAAAAAAAAAAAAAAAAAAAAAAAAAAAAAAAAAAAAAAAAAAAAAAAAAAAACAGAAGATGAAAATCTTACACTTTCGATTTTCAGATTTTTATAACTCCATTAATCATCCTGCCAAAAATAGCCCTTTTATTGCTCTTTCAAATGATACTAAACTATAGACAATTGCGATTAAAAGTGTAGATGATGAAGCTTTTTAAACCAGAAAAAAAAACACATTTTTTTCGATGTCCGACCAGTGATGACGTCATGCCGCGGAGGGGGGGGGGCATTTAAACTCACTGAAAAAAAAAGTTTCTCTTATGGTAGTTTACAGTATTGTCGATGCGATGAGCGAAGAAATCATTTTTGTCATTTGTCAAAAATATTCGTCAAAAATCATATAAATATGTTCCCCTTAATAACAACCATTATGATAATCGCACTGAAAAGATAATAGTATCTGTGATTGTAAAAGCAGTAGTAGATTTGCTACTAATTATGATAATAATGATAATAATAATAAAAATGATAATAATAATAATAATGCTACTGAACAACGATGATCATGATAACAATAATAGTAATAAAAATAATTCTAAAGATGATGACGATGCTAATAATAATGATAATGAAGATAGTAAAATGATAATGATAGAAATGATAATCACAACAATGATAATGACAATAACAACTATGATGATAAGAAAAAATAACGATAACAAACAACAGCAAAAACAATAACAACAAAAACAACGATTGCAAAATTCACAAACAATTGGCCGATATCCCCATGTTAATTAATAGTTAAGCATTTAAGCCAAATGGTTTTGATTAACTAAATCGTAATGTTGCAGATTATTGTTCTATGCAATGCCATTCGAGCAATATGCCAGCATTTCAGTGTGACCATCTGCATGTGCTTGTTAATCATTGCGAAATGTTAAATTCTATGTCAATATAGACATGAAAAAGTGTATATAATAAATAGGTTTATTTCAGGGAATTTGCTCTTGGTATATTTATATATCTCTCTGTCTGCCTGCCTATCTGTCTATTTATCCAGTTATCTGTTTATTCTTTTACGTATCTATTTATCTATCTATATTCTGATTATCTTTTATTTATCAATCTATTTAACTATCTATTTATATATCTATTTGTTTATCTATATATTTTCTTCTTTATCCGTTTGTCTATCTCTCTATCTATTTGTCCTTAAGTATGCATGTATGCGTATGTATCTGTATATGTAAGTAGACACGTACACAACCTCCTCAATATATATTTCATGCTACAATAGTCTTTTAAACTGTTGTAACTGTGTACACCGTTGTAATATGACAACAGCCTTTCAGAAAAAAAAAAAAAAACAAAAAAACACGCAGCTGTA
>BOPN01000376.1:125000-130849 GCA_017312705.2 Penaeus japonicus
AGGTTCCAGCGAGTCTATGTAAGAGGGATTGGTAGCGTCTTGGATAAGCCTGAGGGCCCGTTTTTTATTTCTATTTTGTCCAGCCTACTGAGGTTGGTGGGCGCAGCGGAGGACCAGGGCTGTGAAGCACACTCGAGATGAGGTCTGATCTGGGACTCGTACAGTGTAAGGTTCCCTGAGGATCCAACAGGTGTAAAATGCGCCGGAGGGACGTCACTTTCAAAGAAACTTTGTCGCTCATGACGTTTGGCGCAGTCTTATTGCTTGGGTCTTGTTAGCTGCAAAATTTACTTACCATCGTGATCCTGGATTGCATGCAATTTTAAATTCATATCTATTGCAACGACATCATGATTCTTACGTTTATTCGAGATTTCAGGATGTTCAGTAAGCGAATCATCGATGTAAATGTTTCAGACGACTATGCCAAGCACGGATCCTCTTGGCACTGATGCCTCTACTGGATGCCTCTGGGACGACTGACCACCGACGACTATTTGCAGTGATCTTCCAGTGAGGTAGTCATCAAATAGCCCCAGAAGATTATTGCTTATGCCTTTGGCTTGAAGATCAGTAAGGATCCCTCTGTGCCACACGCGATCGAAGGCGCCGGCGATGTCGAGTGCCCATGGGCGGGGTATCTTCCAGAGTATCTTATGAAGATATCAGAGTATCTTCATTAGTATCCAGTGCATCTTGCCTTTTTTCTTCTTCTTCTTCTTCTTCTTCTTCTTCTTTTTTGGTAAGTAGTAACAGAAGAACAGCGGTTGAACGGGATGATCGAAAACCAAACTGTCAGGTGGAAATAAAATTGTGGTTTTCCCGGTGTTCCATGAGCTGGTGGGTGGTGGGGTCCCTTGGGGAGGGGTGTTAGTGGGTGTGGTCAGTGGTGATGATTTGATAGTCGGAACTAGTGCTTGATATCTAATTTGCCACATGTGGATGTAACACATGCGGGCAGCCCTCCCTCACACTCTCTCTCTCTCTTCTACTCTTTCTTTCTCTATCTCTCTCTCTCTCTCTTTCTCTCTCTTTCTTTCTCTTTCTCTTTCTTTCTCGTTCTCTTTCTCTTTCTCTATCTCTCGCTTTCTCTCTCTTTCTTACTCTCACTCACTCTCTCTCTCTCTCTTTTTGCTCTTTCTCGGTCTCTCTCTCTCTCTCTCTCTCTCTCTCTCTCTCTCTCTCTCTCTCTCTCTCTCTCTCTCTCTCTCTCTCTCTCTCTCTCTCTCTCTTTCTTAGTCTCACTCTCACTTTCTTAGTCTCACTCTCACTCTCTCCGTCTGCTGTCTCTCTCTCTCTGTCTGTCTGTCTGTCTCTCTCTCTCTCTCTCTCTCTCTCTCTCTCTCTCTCTCTCTCTCTCTCTCTCTCTCTCTCTCTCTCTCTCTCTCTCTCTCTCTCTCTCTCTCTCTCTCTCCCTCTCTCTCTCTTTACTCCCTCATATTTATTGAGTTATTGGTCATGCATCTCAACCACATCGATCGTCTCTGAAATTTATGGCGTCATTTTAGCCATTTTTGTTAGCGGCTTTTGCTATCAGTCATTTTACCATTTATATCATTATAATGGTAATAGTTATGCTAATGATAATGAGAGTGATTGCTATCATAGGTAGAGTATCATAATGTTCATATCTATAAGCATAATTGTTATCTTTCTTATTATGCTCGTTATCTCTCTATCTATTGATGTTGTTTTCTATTCATCCCTTTCTTTATTTGAAGTAGAAGGGAAAGCTGAACATTGGAATTAAAAGACGGGGTTAATTTTTTTTTAATTTTAGGAAGGAAAAAAATATAAAGAGCATTTAAAAACAATTTAGATTAGAAAAAAAGGAAATAAAGATGAATAAAACATATACAAATAAAAAAAAAAAACGAATAAAAAAAATCAAGCTAAAACAAGCCAAAAAAAACATAAACATCTAAACATATATATATATATATATATATATATATATATATATATATATATATATATATATATATATATATATATATATATATATATATATATGTATATATATATATATATATATACATATATATATATATATATATATATATATATATTATGCAACGAAAGAAGTATCTAAAATTAAAAACGACATAAAAAATGAAGGGAATAGCTCAGCCTCCTCTCGGGCATGGAATTCGTAGGTTGAAGATTGCAATATCTTACGCTTAACATTCCAATTCAATATTTGTACTCTACACTTGGACAAATAGAGTCTTAGGCTAATGGAGGTGAGAGATCTCTCTTCTCTCTCTCTCTTCCTCTCTCTCTCTCTCTCTCTCTCTATATATATATATATATATATATATATATATATATATATATATATATATATATATATATATATATATATATATATATATATATATATATATATATATATATATATATATATATATATATATATATATATATATATATATATATATATATATATATATATATATATATATATATATATATATATATATATATACACACATGAATTCTTAGATAAGATTTTGATGCAACCCACGGTCGGAATCGATCCTACACAGGTGTCTACACCCTACACGCCTAATGGGTGTAAGATTTCATTCTGTCTATTAAACTCACGGCAGCAATAGAGTAAGGGTCGTTATCACCTGCTGCGTGATTGTGTTGACAGACGGGTCATCACGTCATTCATAACGTCCATCTGTTTTGTACACCCGTGAGGCGCAGGATTGACTACTACCGTGGGTTCTATTAATATATATATATATATATATATATATATAGAGAGACAGAGACAGAGACAGAGACAGAGAGAGAGCCAGAGAGACAGAGAGAGAGAGACAGAGACAGAGACAGAGACAGAAACAGAGACAGAGACAGAGAGAACGAGAGAGAGACAGAGACAGAGAGAACGAGAGAGAGACAGAGACAGAGACAGAGAGAACAAGAAAGAAGAAGAGAGAGAAAAAAAGAAAGAAAAAAACTCCCCTGCCAGAGAAGGAAGGTAAATGTAAGCGATTCCGCGGGGGAGTTGATGCATAGTGAGTGAGAGGAAGAGGGGAGCGGTGACCTAGAGGGAGGGGAGGCGGAGAAGGAGAGGGAGAGGGGAGGCGAAGAGGGAGAGGGAGGAGGAGAGGATGAGGGAGAGGGGAGGCGAAGAGGAAGAGGGAGGCGGATAAGGAGAGGGAGAGGGAGAGGGGAGGGGAAGAGGGAGAGGGAGGCGGAGAGGAAGAGGAAGAGGGGAGGCGGAGAAGGAGAGGAAGCGGGAGGCGGAGAAGGAGAGGGGAGGTGGAGAGGGAGAGGAAGAGGGGAGGTAGAGAAGGAGAGGGAGAGGGGAGGCGGAGAAGGAGAGGGGAAGAGGGAGGCGAAGAGGTAGAGGGGAGAGGGGAGGCGGAGAGGGAGAGGGAGGCGGAGAAGGAGAGGGAGAGGGAGAGGGGAGGCGGAGAAGGAGAGGTAGAGGGAGGCGAGGATGGAGAGAGAGGCAGAGAAGGAGAGGGGAAGGGGAGGCGAAGAGGGAGAGGGAGGCGGAGAAGGAGAGGGAGAGGGGAGGCGGAGAGGGAGAGGGAGAGGGGAGGGGAGAGGGAGAGGGGAGGCGGAGAGGGAGAGGGAGAGGGGAGGGAGGGAGAGGGAGAAGAGGGAGAGGGAGGCGGAGAAGGAGAGGGAGAGGGGAGGCGGAGAGGGAGAGGGAGAGGGGAGGGGAAGAGGGAGAGGGAGGCGGAGAAGGAGAGGGAGGCGGTGACCTAGAGGGAGAGGGGAGGCGGAGAGGGAGAGAGAGAGGGGAGGCGAAGAGGGGCGCGGTGACCTAGAGGGAGAGGGAAGGCGAAGAGGGAGAGGGAGGCGGAGAAGAGGGAGAGGGAGGCGGAGAAGGAGAGGGAGAGGGGAGGCGAAGAGGGAGAGGGAGGCGGAGAGGGAGAGGGAGAGGGGAGGCGGAGAAGGAGAAGGAGAGGGAAGGCGAAGAGGGAGAGGGAGGCGGAGAAGGAGAGGGAGAGGGAGAGGGGAGGCGGAGAAAGAGAGGGAGAGGGGAGGCGAGGAGGGAGAGAGAGGCAGAGAAGGAGAGGGAAAGGGGAGGTGAAGAGGAAGAGGGGAGGCAAAGAGGGAGAGGGAGGCGAAGAGAGAGAGGGAGGCGGAGAAGGAGAGGGAGAGAGGAGGAGGAGAAGGAAAGGGAGAGGGGAGGCGGAGAAGGAGAGGGAGAGGGAAGGCAAAAATGGAGTGGGAAGGGGGAGGTAGAGAGGGAAAGGGGAGACCGAGAGGGAGAGTGAGAGGGGAGCGTTGACCAAGAAGGAAAAGGGAGGCAGAGAGGGAGAGGGAAAGGGGACCGGAGGCAGAGAGGGAGAGGGAGAGGGAGAGGGAGAAGAGAGTGGAAGCCAATAGAAAGGGAACAACAAGAAATAGTCGATTGAGAATTCGTCATATAAAGGTAAAAAAGATATTCATCAAATTAGTAAAAATGATTAGTTAAATATCATCATAAAAAGGGTTCTCAAAAGTAGCATCAATTAGGACTAAAATTCATTGAAATCTTTAAAAATCGTCATTTCTTGTCATTATAATAATCATTTAATCAAAGATCAAAATTCATAAGAATATAAAATAAATCATTAAAAAAAAGGATCAACATATGAAATTTGATTAAAGAAAATTATAATAATGAATGAATAAATAAATCGATGTAAAAAGAGTCGGAAAATAAAATACAGGTAAAGAGAGAGAAAGAGAAAGAGAGAGAGAAGATAGAAAATACTTATTGATAATTACGAAGACGATAACAATCACAATCAGAAAGACTTGTTATATAATTTTCTTTCTATCTATCTATCCTTATTCTCGATCCATCTCTCTCTCTCACACACACACACACACACATTCTCTCTCTCTCTCTCTCTCTCTCTCTCTCTCTCTCTCTCTCTCTCTCTCTCTCTCTCTCTCTCTCTCTCTCATTCTCTCTCTCCCACCAACCTCTTCGATTTCATCTTCCAATCTTCACATTCTGACTAAACAAACTCAAAATCCCATCCCAGGCTCCAAAATTCTTCCTTGCCCATTGAACTTCCCTCCATCAGCATTCCTCCCCCAAGGCACCCACCCCCAAGTCTCAGGACACGCAAAAACGGATCCCTATTTCATCCTATTTCAGACGAGTCAACGATGTAGATATGACCCTAATTCTTAAGCATCTCTCGGGGGAATCTGGTCAGAAATGATAGGAACCGCATGTTTTTGAGGTGATTACCAGTCGTCCTCAAGTGAAACAGTAGCAGTCGTACTCCAGTGGAGGTTAATGAGTTTGAGATATGAAGTCCTCGAGTATCTATTATTTCTTGTAAGATGGTTTTTGAATTAGTTACTTGTATGATTGAACCTGAATTTTGAGGAGGAATCGGCACTACATCATATTACTGTGTTTTTAACTACGAGAGAATATACCACGACGTCAACTTTGTATTACTTTGTTAGCCCAGTCAGCGTTGTTTTTATAATCAATTTCCTAATCGTTTGATCGTTAGCCTAGCTTCATTAGTCATCTTGATGGACGTCAAATATTCGTCATTACTTACTTTTTTTCTTTTTTCTTTTTCTTTTTTTTTTTGTGTGTGTGTGTGTGTGTGTGTGTGTGTGAATCTACTGGCAACAAAATGCTGCATGCACGTACGTACTTTAAACAATGATCACCGCTATAGAAGTATGTAATATATAATACATCCGATACTTATGATATGATATGATATATATATATATATATATATATATATATATATATATATATATATATATATATATATATATAGAGAGAGAGAGAGAGAGAGAGAGAGAGAGAGAGAGAGACAGAGATAGATAGATAGACAGATAGAGAGAGAAAGATA
>BOPN01000376.1:146174-151174 GCA_017312705.2 Penaeus japonicus
TAGAGAGTAAGGGGGGGAAGGGGGAGGGGGGGGTAAGTACCAAAAAAAAAGTTCCATTATTTGATTTTATGTTTGGTGTTGTTTTTGTTTTTGATTATGTTGTTGGTGATTTTGTTGTTGTTTTTGTTGTTGTTGTTTTATTTTGTAAGACATAAGAAGATAAAAACAAGGTAGATTTTCATATAGTGATATGGTGATTGAATACAAAATAGGAAGGATATTGAGATATGATATATATACCATTTCCATGATGAAAAAAATAAATAAAAAAAGATAAATAAGTAAAGATAAGGAGAAGGTCGAGAATTTAGGGGGGGGGCAGAGGAGGAGAGAGATAGGTGGGGGGGTGGCAGGGAGGGAGGGAGAGAGAGAGGGAGAGAGAGGGGGGGCGGAGGAGGAGAGAGAAAGGTGGGGGGATGTGGCAGGGAGGGATGGAGGAAGAGAGGGGGGGCGGAGGAGGAGAGAGAGGTGGGGGGGATGTGGCTGGGAGGAAGGGAGAGGGGGGGAGGAGGAGAGAGAGGTGGGGCGGAGGAGGAGAGAAAGGTGGGGGGGGATGTGGCTGGGAGGGAGAAGGGGAGAGGGGGGGGGGGCGGAGGAGGAGAGAGAGGTGGGGGGGATGTGGCAGAGAGGGAGGGAGAGAGGGAGACATACATACACGAACAGATAGATAGAGGGGGAGGGAGAGAGAGAAAGATAATAGGTTCGTTTCAACTTACATAAGGGATCTGGAAGAGGTGCGATAACAAAAATAAATAAATAAATAAAGTAAGAAAGAACGTGAAAGGAAGAAGAGAAACTGAATGACGAAATATGAAATAAAAGCAAAGAAATACGAAATAGGAAGAGGATACAAATAGAGATAAGAATAGAGGATTGTGGTTAGAAAAGGAAATAGAAAAGATGATAATGTCAGTATTGATATTATATTAAATTCTGATTATTATCATTATTATTATCATTATCAGTATTGTTTATCATCATTATCATTACTATCCTTACCATTATCTTTATCAGCATTATCATTATTTTCATTATCATTATCATCATTAAGATCACCACCATCATCATCATCCCCATCATAATAACCAGAACGTTTGCAACAAAAAACTGCAACAAACGGCACGAGAGGACTGCAAGACTTCCACACCTTGAACTTCTTTAAGAACTCGGGCCTTCGGGAGAAATTATGTGACAGAACTACGAACTCGAAAGTGTATTGGAGGACGTGACTGTTCTCAAGGTCAATGGGATTTGAACATTTGAACACGCAGATGAATATGGCATTGTCGTGTGGATAGAGAGTAAGGGGGGGAGGGGGGGTAAGTACAAAAAAAAAGTTCCATTATTTGAGTTTATGTTTAGTGTTGTTGTTGTTTTTGTTTATGTTTGGTGTTGTTGTTGTTGTTGTTGTTTTATTTTGTAAGACATAAGAAGATAAAAACAAGGTAGATTTTCATATAGTGATATGGTGATTGAATACAAAATAGGAAGGATATTGAGATATGATATATATACCATTTCCATGATGAAAAAAATAAATAAAAAAAGATAAATAAGTAAAGATAAGGAGAAGGTCGAGAATTTAAATAAGCACCAAAAGGAATTGCTACAAGATGATGATAATAAAATGAAATAGAAAAAAATAGATAAATAAAACAATTATTTTCGGTTTACTGAATAAAGATATTTATTTGAGGAATTGTTTTTACCTTTGAACTTTTGCAGAAAAATGTTTCGTTTGGTATTGCAAAAGAAGGAAATTACTTTTGGTAAATTGCTTGTTAATTTTTGTAATATTTATGATAATTATGACGTTAATGATAATAGTAATAAAAAGTATGATGAAACCAGTGATGATAGTCCTGATGATAATGATGTAATGATAGTAATGATAATAATGATAATGATAGTGATTGATATCATCATTACTATCATCATCATTATCATTATCACGATAACAAAAACAATTACAATAGTGATGATAATTATCGTTATCATTATGGTAAGGACGATAAAAATGAGGACTATGATGATGATAATGATGACAATAATGAGGAAAATAATAATAATAGTAACAATGATAAAAGTAATAAAAATAATGATGATAATGATAATGCTAACCATAATATTGGAACTAGAATAATAATGATAATGATAATAACGGTAATAACGATAATGATAATACCGATAATAATGATAATGATAATGACAACGATAATACCTGGAAACATAAACAATAATAAAAACTAAAGCTCAAATAATAATACCCATGATTCAGACTGACAGAGAATCAGAGAAAAAGAAAGAGATATACAGAAGAGGCGAGAAAGCGAACGAGGGAAAGACAAACGAGCAGAGAGAACCGTGAGTGCCGAGTGTGAGAAGAGCAACTACTCGGTTCCATTAAGGTTCCGAAGCCTGCAACTCACTCGCGACAGCCCTGAACAACAGTCATGCAACAAAACAAATGTCATGCAACATAACAACGGCCATGCAACGAACGAGAGCTGTAGAAGGGAAGCGCGGGTGATGGCGTGCTTGGCAAACGGCCGATTGAGGGATGTTGAGTGTCTGATTTTCAATTGCATGCATGGAGGTTGATTGATATATATAGATAGATGGATAGATAGATAGGTAGATAGATAGATAGATAGATAAGTATAGTGATTGATTTGTAGATAGGTAGGTGGGTAGGTAGGTAAATATATAGATATATAAGTAAAGTGATTGATTTGTAGATAGATAGATAGGTAGGTAGGTAGGTAGATATATAGATAGATAAGTAAAGTGATTGATTTGTACATGGATAGATAGATAGGTAGGTAGGTAGATATATAGATAGATAAGTAAAGTGATTGATTTGTAGATAGATAGATAGGTAGGTAGGTAGATATATAGATAGATAAGTATAGTGATTGATTTGTAGATAGATAGGTAGGTAAATAAGTAGGTAGATAGATAAATAAAGTGATTGATTTGTAGATAGATAGATAGGTAGGTAGATAGATAGATAGATAAGTAAAGTGATTCATTTGTAGATAGATAGGTAGGTAGATATATAGATAAATAAGTAAAGTGATTGATTTATAGATGGATAGATAGATAGGTAGGTAGGTAGATATATAGATAGATAAGTAAAGTGATTGATTTGTAGATAGATAGATAGATAGGTAAGTTTGTAGATAGATAGATAGATAGGTAAGTAGATGGGTAGATAGATAGATAGATATATTAATAAATTGATTAAAAGTTTGATAGGTAGATAGATAGAATGATAGATATATTAATAGATAAGCAGATATATAGATAGATAAATAGATAGATTGAAAGTTTGATAGATATATAGATAATATATAGACTTGTTAGATAAACAGCGAGAGAAAGAGACAGAGACAGAGACAGAGGCAGAGAGAGAGACACAGAAACAGAGATAGAAAGAAGAGAGGCAATTAAGAGAAGAATTAAGAAAGAGAAAAAGACAAAGGCAGAGAGATACACAGACACAGAGATAGAAAGAAGAGAGGCAAATAAAACAAAGAAGAATTGAGAGAGAAAAAAAAGACACAGTGCAAGACAGACAGAGGAAGTGACGTAGCCAAAAGGAACAGCCGCAAAGACCAAAGACCAAAGACCAAAGACCGCGACAGAGACAGTAGCTTCGGGTATACGACGGGCGGCCACGAAGATCCACAGTGCGATCCGGATAAATGGTTTACCGAAGCGAGACACGGAGAGAGATTGCTTCGAAGGAGCGAGTGAAATGTTGATGGAGAGCAGGGATGTTGCTCGCTCGTGGATCATCTCAAGAGGATGAGGGGAAGATGCTTTGCAAGGATCTTCTTGCACGGAGGAAACGGAGGCTGTCTCTGGGTCTGCCTGTATTTCTCTGTCTGTCTGTGTATAAATAGGTATATGTATGTATATATATATATATATATATATATATATATATATATATATATATATATATATATATATATATATATATATATATATATATATATATATGTATATGTATATATATATATATATATATATATATATGTGTGTGTGTGTGTGTGTGTGTGTGTGTGTGTGTGTGTGTGTGTGTGTGTGTGTTTGTGTGTGTGTGTGTGTGTGTGTGTGTGTGTGTGTGTGTGTATGTGTGTGTATGTATATATGTATGTGTAAGAGAGAGAGAGAGAGAGAATGTGTGGATGTGAAAATACTAAAAACAATAAAAATGCCTCAAACAACAACAACATACGATGCATCAATTCAATAACACGAAGGAGAAGGAGAATAAGCAAATGACCGATAATTATACGGAAGCAGGGATAATGGAGGTAAAGAGAAGTCTGCCTAATACCCATCAGGGGTTAATGCCCATCAGAAGAGGGTGGGGAGGAGGGGGAAGGAGAGGAGACAGAGGAGAGAGATGGAGAGAAAGAGAGAGTGAGAGAGATGGAGAGAAAGAAAGAGTGAGAGAGATGGAGAGAAAGAGAGAGAGAGAGAGTAAAGAAGGGTAGAGAGAGTTGAAGAGTAAAGAAAGAAGAGCGAAATAAGGAGACGAAAGAGAGAAATAAGAAAAATAAAGAGTAATAAAAAAAAAGAACAAGGACAAGAACAAAAAAACAAAACAAGGAGACAGAGAAGATTTAAAGAGAGGCTAGAGAACAGAAAAGAGAAGAGAAGAAAAGAGAAGAGAAGGGGTTGGGGGGGGGGGGGGGGGGGGGGGAGGGGAGCAGTTAAGGTGCGAAAGGAGGTTTGTGAAGCGGTGATGGCACCGTGATCTCCGGACTATGAGTCTGTTATTGCTCTTTTTTACCCATTATCTTCGTCGTCCTCATTCTGCCTTCATCTTTTTTTTTTATCTTTTTTTTTTCTCCCTTCATCCTTTTTTTATCTTTTTATCTTTTATCTTTTTTTAGGGAGGGGGTTGTTTCCCCTCTTCTGCTTTACGTCTTCTTTCTTTTAGTTTTTTTATTATTATTATCCCCCTCCTTTTTTATTGTTGTTTT
>BOPN01000376.1:156174-158674 GCA_017312705.2 Penaeus japonicus
AGATAGACAAATAGATAGCCATATAGGCAGACTAGTAGATAGATAGATAGATAGATAGACAGACAGACAGACAGACAGATAGATAGATATACATACATAGACCGACAGACAGATAGATGGATCGATGTTCAGATAGACAGTTAGACATAGATATATAAACTTGTAGACAAACAGATAGATGGATAAATAGACAGACTGATAGGGAGACAGGTAGAAAAATAGACATATAGATAAACATGCAGATGGATGGATTAAAGAAATAGATAAGTAGACAGATAAATAGATATACATAGACTTACATAGACACACAGGAATGCGTGTTTATCTCAATAGTATTGTGTCTTCTCCGTCTCCGTCTCTCATCCTTTACCTTATCCCAATCCCTTACACTTCTCCTTTCGTTCTTACCTTCCCTCTTCCGTCTTCGGTTCTCATTCCTTGCCTTATCCCAATCCCTCACACTTTTTCTTTCCTTCGTCCCTTCCCTCTTCCGTCTTCGTTTCTCATGCCTTGCCTTATCCCAATCCCTCACACTTCTCCTTTCCTTCGTCCCTTCCCTCTTCCGTCTTCGTTTCTCATTCCTTGCCTTATCCCAATCCCTCACACTTCTCCTTTCCTTCGTCCCTTCCCTCTTCCGTCTTCGGTTCTCATTCCTTGCCTTATCCCAGTCCCTCACACTTCTCCTTTCCTTCGTCCCTTCCCTATTCCGTCTTCGTCTCTCACACCTTGCATCATCCCAATCCCTCACACTTCTCCTTTCCTTCGTCCCTTCCCTATTCCGTCTTCGTCTCTCATTCCTTGCCTTATCCCAATCCCTCACACTTCTCCTTTCCGTCGTCCCTTCCCTCTTCCGTCTTCGGTTCTCATTCCTTGCCTTATCCCAGTCCCTCACACTTCTCCTTTCCGTCGTCTCTTCCCTCTCCTCCTGCTACGCGTGAAAAATGAGCAGGTAGGCAGCAGGAGCAGCTCAGATTAGCGTGATTGAATTACAACTTCTCCGAGATTAGGTAACTGTTGTAGCTCACTTATCAAAGTCTGTTTTTTTTTTTTTCTCTCACTCTTTCAGAATTCTCTCTTTCTTTTTCTTTTTACTTTTTTTCTTTGTTTTGCTGTTTAGGGATTATTCTTCGTCCGTTTTCGTTGTTGCTTTTACCTTCCCCTTCTACCCGCTCCTTACCACAGCCCCTACCCACGTATACCTCATTCCCTAGAATACAGTCGAAATTCCTTAGACTTACCCCCCCCCCCTTTTTTTTTTCTTTTTTTTTTTTCTTTTTTTTAGGGTTAAGTCAAGGTAATGTTATTGTTATTGTGTGTGTGTATGTATGATCTATGGTTTTAAGTGACGTTTGGGATGTAGGTGGTTGATGGTTATGTAACTCTGCTATACGTTTATTTAAGGATATCGTTCCTGTTTTAATGTAGATAGCTTGTTCCTATATTTCTTTTATGCCTCTTCTTCTTCTCATTTTTTTGTTTTGTTCTACGTATTCTTTGTAATCATTAGAATCTAATCTCATAAAGAGGTTGAACGGTTAATTAATTTGAACATGACATAACACCTGGATGTAGATTTAATATCTAGAAAAAATAATAAGGATGGAAAGGAAGTTTTTAAAAATGAATATACAAAAAATGGAGAGAAAAAACTAATATGAACAGATTGGCTTCAATCAATCTCCATTTATTCGCGAAGGTGTTGTCAAAAGGAAAATATTTAGTTAAGGTTTTTTTGAGACATGGAAGGACTTCTATATTTCACAGACAAAAGAACTGCAGCCAATCAACCTGACAGGGGTAAGGTAGAGATTAGGAGAAGGAAAGCGTCAGTCACAAAAAGAAAGAAAAAAAACAGTCAGAAAATTGACTGAACGAACAATATGCACAACATACAGCAGAGTCACAGTATTTGTACAGCTGCAGTTCCCCTGCATCTCTGACTCTCTTGCACTGTACCTACACTTTTCAAAAAATGGACTCACGACCCTGGACCTCGTTTTTTGTGTTTCTAAAGCTTGTCCCTGCTTGCTTTCCCTTTGTTCTGTAGGAGTGTACGAGTAAAAGATTTCTGCTTCTTTACCTGTCTCTTTGTCTCTTCCATACTGAACGGTTGATATTTACTAAAATAGTTACCTTATATTCTTAATATATCTCGCTTACTGACTAGTTCTCTACACTATATTCTCTATAATATTTCCTTCTCTACGTGAAAATACATCCCGTTCTGTGCCCATCACTTCCCTACCCCTTAATACATCTACGTTTCTATTATTCCTCGTCCCTTGTATTTAACTCAACAATTCTCTGTGTAAATACCCACTAAAAGGGGGAAAATGTACTCGAGTACATCTCCCTGTTTCTCTCACGATAACCTGTTGCTTGTCACTGGAGAGCAAAGAAGGAGTTTCCCCTTTCTTGTGCCTTTGCATTTGTTTTCCTTGTGTTGTTATAACATTTATGGGATTTATAATTCTGCGACACAGGAAGGTAAGTATGCAAA